>AWOL01S0052642.1:5869-53913 GCA_000715115.1 Nicotiana otophora
TTGACTCGAGCTCTCGATCTTGACTTGAGCTCGATTCTGACTCGGATCCTTGAATTGATACGGGATCAGTGTTGGTCGGTCTCTGAATCATAAGCTCGATAACTTTACTTTGCATCATAGTTCGACTTGGATTCGAGCTTGATAATGATATCGAGCTCAACATTGATCGGTCTCTCGGGCTCGAAGCTTGTTTGTACCATCTTAGGAACCCATCTCAAAGTCTTACTTCGATCCATTATGTTTTGACCTCGATCAATCGTACGAAGGTCGAAATCTATTTCGACCGTATACAGATAATCCCCTCATTTCTCGGGAAGGATGTGGTGAGAAACGATATGATTTTTCAACGGCTCGATCGGATTATAAGTTGACGTTTACATTGGGCTCGATCATGACGCACGTGATAACTGTCCCGTCGATTTAGTCTTTCAAGGCATTTAATGCATATCAGGCGGTGGTCGGCCACCGCTGATACTGAACCGCCATTGCTTTAATCTATAAATAGCCATTCCTTTTATCATTTACCACTTTTACACCTTCAATCTTCCAAATTTCCCAAGTTCTTTTTCGTATTTTCTGAGTTTATTCGCAAATCTGTGATTCATTTGCAAAATTCTTCTTCTAAACCACAAAATCTTTGTCACCTTCTTTAAATCCAAAATGGTGAAGACATCAAAAATCGTCCCCCAAAAAGAAAAAGCTTCTTCTTCCCAATCTGCCACCGACAAAACACCGGTGGATCCACGTCCTGAGGAGTGCGTCCCGGCGGCGTGTGTTCTTACCTACGATTTCAAACTCGATAAAGGTTCGTCGGTTCCTGGCCGATGTGAGCCCGTATCGAGATATATTTGTTCGANACGGGATCAGTGTTGGTCGGTCTCTGAATCATAAGCTCGATAACTTTACTTTGCATCATAGTTCGACTTGGATTCGAGCTTGATAATGATATCGAGCTCAACNTAATGTAGCCCGTAGGCGTAATGATAGAGTGAGTGCTTGCTCGAACTCAAAATAAAAGTAGCCTGTAGGCTTAGTAGTGGAGTGAATGATTCGAACTCGAAGTAATGTAGCCCGTAGGCATAATGGTCAAGTGAGTGCTTACTCGAACTCAAAATAAAAGTAGCCCGTAGGGTTAGTAGTCGAGTGAAAGTCGAGTGAATGATTCAAACTCGAAGTAATGTAGCCCGTTGGCGTAATAGTCGAGTGAGAGCTTGCTCGAACTCAATCTTGTTTGCATAACAAATCTCAAAATACAGGAAGTTTTCATGGATATAAGATATCGGTAAAGAAGAGAACTTTCTTTGCAAGTAATTATACATGTGTTCATGTTTTGCGTCAGGGCACGGGCCAACTATATGAGCATAGTTCGTTTTGACCATTTGGCTCTTACAACTTTTCCTATTGGAACACCGTTGTTATGAAATAACTTTCTTTCTTCAGAACTTGATATATTTGAGGGCTAATGCCCCCCCCTCCCCCCAGTATTCGAGGTCGATTGTAAAGAGGCCTCGGATACTGTTGAATTATTTCTAAGTTTAGCACGATCACTGGTTGCCTCATTAAAAACCTTGCCGAAAAACCCATTTGGGATAAAACCGGTCTAAGGGAAAAAGAGTGCAACACGTCCTTTCAGACCTAGGGCTTTGTATTGAAGGATCCATCCTAGCTCTTGATAGAACTCCTGTAGGGGTTAGTTTCGAAATGTAAACGAATATGGGAGGGTCGTACCTTAGCAGTAGTATCGTTTTAGATACGACACATTCCAATTGCTTGATAGTTGTTTGCCGTTTATAATGCCGAGCTTGTATGATACTTTTCCGACGTTTTCGAGAACCTGATACGGTCCTTCCCAGTTTGGTCCTAGTTTTCCTTTGTTTGGATTTCGGGTACTGAGGGTGACTTTCCTTAGCACTAAGTCCCCGAGTTTAAAATGGCGAAGCTTGGTTCTTCGATTATAGTATCTTTTGATTCGCTACTTTTGGGCGGCCAATTGGACAAGAGCAGCTTCTCGTTTTTCATCCGATAATTCGAGGGTAGTGTTCATAGCCTCGTTATTTAACTCTTCTGTTGTATACCGAAACTTGGCACTGGGTTCCCCGACTTCGACTGGAATCAAGGCTTTGGAGCCATATACTAAGGAGAATGGGGTCTCCCCCGTACTAGATTTTGATGTTGTTCGATATGCCCAAAGAACTTCGGGTAGGATTTCTCTCCATTTTCCCTTAGCGTCGTTCAACCTCTTCTTTAGGTTTTGAATGATAGTTTTGTTTGTTGATTCGGCCTGTCCGTTCCCACTGGGGTGATACAATGTTGATAATATCCTCTTTATTTTGTGGTCTTCGAGGAATTTCGTCACTTTGCTGCTGACAAATTGTTTCCCATTGTCACACACTATTTCGGTGGGTATCCCGAATCGACATACGATATAATCCCAAATAAAGTCTATAACCTCTTTCTCTCTTACTTTCACGAAAGCCTGTGCTTCAACCCATTTAGAGAAATAGTCAGTCATAAATAAAATAAATTTAGCTTTACCTGGGGTCGATGGCAGAGGGCCGACAATATTCATTCCCTATTTCATGAATGGCCATGGGGATAGGACTGAGTGAATTTGCTCTCCGAGCTGATGGATCATTGGTGCAAACCTTTGACATTTGTCACATTTTCGAACAAACTCCTTTGCATCTTTGCCCATATCGATCCAATAATACCCTGCCTTGATTATTTTTCGGACTAATGAATCGGCACCAGAGCGATTCCCACAAGTGCCCTCGTGCGCCTCACGCAGGATGTAATCGTCCTGGACCCAAGCATACTGCTAATGGTCCATCGAATGTCCTTCGATATAGCGTTCCATCTGCAGTTAATGTGAATCAAGTAGCTTTGGTTCGTAGGGCCCTCGAATATTTAGGGTCCGATGGGAGCTTTCCATTCTTTAAGTATTCAATGTATTTATTCCTCCAATCGTAGGTTAAGCTCGTAGAATTTATCTCGGCATGACCTTCTTCGATCATGGATCTTAAGAGTTGAACGACAGTCCCCGAGCTTATCTCGCCTTCCTCGACCGATGATCCCAAATTTGCAAGTGCATCAGCCTCACTGTTTTGCTCTTGTGGAAGATGTTGTAAAGTCCATTCTTTGAAATGGTGCAAAGTGACCTGCAGTTTGTCCAAATACCTTTGCATTCTATCTTCTTGAACTTCGAAGGTTTTGTTTACTTTATTTACCACCAGCAAAGAGTCACACTTGGCTTCGATGACTTCTGCTCCCAATCTTTTAGCTAGCTCGAGACTTGCAATCATGGCCTCATACTCGGCCTCGTTGTTAGTCAACCTAGTAGTTTTGATAGAATGCCTAATAGTGTTACCCGTGGATGGATTTAAAACGATGCCTAGCCCGGACCCCTTCACGTTCGAAGCCCCGTCCGTAAAAATGGTCCATACCCCCGATGACAAACCCGATTTCGGGTACGAGGATTGGCGAGAAATTGGCCACGAAGTCCGCTAATATTTGAGACTTGATGGCCGTACGAGGTTGATATTCAATATCGTACCCACTGAGTTCGTCGGCCCATTTGGCCAATCGGCATGATAGTTCGGTCTTTTGCAAAATGTTACGAAATGGGTAAGTGGTTAATACACATATGGGGTGACATTGAAAGTACGGTCTTAACTTTCTAGAGGCGCTTATCAGTGCAAGTGCCAATTTTTTTAGGTGCAGATATCTAGTTTTTGCTTCTCCTAAGGTTCGACTTATATAATAAACGGGAAATTACGTACCTTGCTCTTCTCGAACTAGGATACCGCTTATCGCGATTTTCCGATACTTCCAAGTACAAGTAAAGTTTGTCGTCTATTTTTGGAGTATGAAGCAGTGGTGGGCTCGATAGATATCGTTTTAATTCCTCTAATGCATGTTGGCATTCCGGTGTCCAAGTGAAATCGTTCTTCTTTTTGAGTAGAGAGAAAAATTTGTGACTTCGATGTGACGACCTCAAAATGAATCGGCCTAAGGCTGCAATCCGTCCTGTTAGCCTCTGTACGGCTTTCACGCTGTCCACGATGGTGATGTCTTCGATGGCCTTGATTTTATCAGGGTTAATCTAGAGCCCCCGATTTGACACAATGAAGCCGAGGCACTTGCCCGAACCGACCCCGAAAGCACATTTCTCGGGGTTGAGCTTCATGCTGTATTTCCTTAAATTCTCGAACGTTTCCTGCAAATGGGTCAAATGGTCCTCTGCGCGCACGGACTTAACTAGCATGTCATCAATATAAACTTCCATTGATTTACCTATTTATTCCTCGAACATTTTATTTACTAGGAGTTGGTATGTAGCTCCCGCATTTTGTAGCCCGAAGGGCATCATATTATAAAAATATGTTCCATACTTGGTGACAAATGAAGTCTTTTCCTGGCCTTCCGGGTTTATTTGGATTTGATTATACCCGGAATAGGCATCGAGAAAAGTAAGGATCTCATGGCCGGCCGTGGCATCGATCATGCGCTCGATGTTGGGCAGTGGAAAGGAATCTTTGGGGCATGATTTGTTCAAATTCTTATAATCTACACACATTCTAAGTTTGTTCCCTTTTTTAGGCACTACAACTACATTGGCTAGCCATTCAGGATATTTCACCTCCCGAATGGACCCTATTTTGAGAAGTTTGGTTACCTCGTCCTTTATGAATGCGTGCTTTACCTCGGACTGGGGTCTTCTCTTTTGCTTTACCGGTATGAACCTAGGGTCCAAGCTCAGCCGATGTGTCGTTATATCCGGTGGTATTCCTGTTATATCTAAATGGGACCAAGCAAAACAATCCATGTTATCGATAAGAAATTGAATAATTCTGTTCCTGAGTTCGGGGGTTAATCCCGTTACCAAGTATACCTTTCGTTCGGGCAAACGCTCGATTAATATGACTTGTTCCAATTCTTCGATCGTTGATTGAGTGGCGTCGGAATCATTGGGAAGCACGAAGGATCGAGAAATCCTATGATCATCATCTTTATCGATCTTCTGATTTTCTGGTTGGGTTAAAGCTGGTGTATGTGATTGTTATTTGGCACTTTGTTCCCTGTTTGAGCTCGATCCCTTTATTGGCGAAGCAGAGGATATTGGATTCGCTTCCTCGACGGCAAACATTTCTGTTGCGGCCGGTTGCTTCCCGTACACTGTTATGACCCCCCCTCGATGTTGGGAATTTGAGAACCTGGTGTAGGGTCGAGGCTATAACTCTCATGCTGTGGATCCATAGCCTTCCAAAAAGGGCATTGTACCTCATATCGCCTTCAATTATGTGAAATTTCATTTCCTGGATGGTCCCAACCACGTTTATAGGCAGAATTATCTCGCCTTTGGTGGTTTCACATGCCATATTGAATCCGTTTAGGACCAGGGTCGCGGGTACGATCTGGTCCTATAGACCGAGTTGTTGTACGACCTTCAACCTAATGATGTTGTCGAGATCCCTAGATCAATTTACACACGCTTAACTTTAGTTTTATTCATAAGTACGGATATTACTAGTGCATCGTTATGAGGTTGTATGACTCCTTCTGCATCTTCATCATTGAAAGACAAAGTTCCTATGGGTGCGTAATCCTGAGTTCGAGATCATTTTTCTCTCAAAATTAATGTCTTAGTGCGTTTAAGTACCGGCCCTTGAGGGGTATCGACACCGCCGATGATCATGTGAATGACGTGCTTTGGTTCTTCTTGTTCGTTCTGCCTGCCGAAATCCCTGTTTTTGAAATGGTTCTTCACCCTGTCGCTTAAAAATTCTAGAAGGTGCCTTTTATTGAATAACCGGGCTACCTCCTCTCTTAGTTGCCTGCAATCTTCCGTTCTGTGGCCATGGGTGTCATGATATTCGCACACTTGATTGGGATTTCTCTGGGCAGGATCGGTCTGCATGGGTCGAGGCCATTTAGTATCTTTGATGCATCCGATAGCTGACACGGTGGCAGATGCATCAATGCTGAAGTTATACTCCGATTACCGAGGCGCTTCCTTAGATCCAGTGGGCCTGTCGAACCCACTTTTGTTCATCGGTCCCCGATACCCTTAACCTCGATCACTTCTTTTGTTTATTTGTCCGGGGTTACGTCTCGATTCATTGATTCTGTGGTTTCCGTTATACGGTCGATATCGATCCCTGATCGGACCTTGTTCTCGATTGATATCCCTTCGAGCAACGGGTTCAGCCCCCAACTGATTGTCTTCGACTCTAATTTTTGATTGGTACCTATTGTGCACATTGGCCCAAGTGATATCTAGGTACTCAATCAGGTTATGCTTTAGTCGCCGTGATGCAGTCGAACTTCGTTCGTTCAAACCTTGAGTGAAAGCTTGAACAGCCCAATCGTCTGTGACTGGTGGCAGGTCCATTCATTCCATTTGAAAATGAGATACGAACTCCCTTAGCATCTCGTTATCCTTTTGTCTTACCTTGAAAAGGTCTGATTTCCTCGTTGCGACCTTTGTGGCCCCGATGTGTGCCTTTACGAAAGAATCTGCTAACATGGCAAATGAATCAATCGAATTCAGTGGTAGGTTGTGATACCAAATCATTGCTCCCTTCGAGAGGGTCTCTCCAAACATTTTCAGCAACACAGATTCGATTTCATCGTCCTCCAAATCATTACCCTTGATGGCGTACGTGTAAGAGGTGATGTGTTCGTTGGGATCGGTCGTTCCGTTATATTTGGGAATTTCGGGCATACGGAATATTTTGGGGATTGGTTTTGGGGCCGCGCTCGAGGGGAAAGGCTTTTGCACGAATTTCGTGGAATCCGACCCTTTTATCATTGGTGGAGCCCCCGGGATTTGGTCGACCCTAGAATTATATGTTTTTACTTTTTTATCGTTGGCTTCGACTCGCTTTGTGAGCTCCTCGAGTATTTTAGCGATTTCGAGAGTAGTCCCCGATTCTTGCTCATTTGACTTCACTATGGCTAGTTTCGTTCCGTGGGCAATTTCTCGGGGTGGACTGTGCTCCAGCCTACTTCGTAGCTGGGTTTGGCTCTGCAACTGAGCTATCGCTACCTGTTGGGCTTGTAACATTTTAAAAATCATACGCAAGCTGACGCCGTTTTCCTCAATGTTATAGGTATTTCGACCTGCAGACCGAGTGCCACCATGAATGCTATTTTCAAGTTCAGAATGTATGTTCGCCTCAATGGCCACATGCGAATTGATATCTATCGGCACTCCGATCCGAGCTCCAACGACGTTGAAAATTGGTCTTTCGGTACTGGGTGTCAAGTTGTTGTTCTCATCTTGAAGACCAGCTTCGTTGTCGATAGGTAAGGCTATTTGATTGGTAGTTAGTTGTTGGTAATCCGAAATCCGAGATGCTTTCGGAAACAAGCGCAAAATGGTATGTTTTTACAGATTCGTATCAAATAACCACTATTATCCTTAGCCCCACGGTGGGCGCCAAACGTTTTACCCAAAAAACGGATAGAGTTGAATTTGTAAGTAATTTTAAGGATATGTGGTATAGCTTAATACAAATCGTAAGGATAAATAAAAATATCAAATATGGATTGCAAAGAATGCAAAGTAAACAAGGTTGTCAAGACGATGATGTTTAGGACTAAATAAGTTGAATCAATTTATGAAACTTAACAAAATAACTCTTCAATATAGAAGAATATGGTGCTTGAATTACAACGTAAGCCAAAAAACTTGGTCCTTGCAGAAATAATAACCATCCCCTTTATAGTAGAGGGATCTTATTTTAGATATAATTAAAAATACATAGTGGGAGACCCATGATAAATCAGGTTTTCCATAATTCCTGTTAGGATTGTCTCCTCTAGTGAGATTGCAATGGCACTTGTCTATGAGCTCGATATTGACTCGAGTTTTCGGTCTTGACTCGAGCTCTCGATCTTGACTTGAGCTCGATTCTGACTCGAATCCTTGAATTGATTCGGGGTCAGTGTTGGTCGGTCTCTGAATCATAAGCTCGATAACTTTACTTTACATCATAGTTCGACTTGGATTCGAGCTTGATAATGATATCGAGCTCAACATTGATCGGTCCCTCGGGCTCGAAGCTTGTTTGTACCATCTTCGGAGCCCATCTCGAAGTCTTACTTCGATCCATTATGTTTTGACCTCGATTAATCGTATGAAGGCCGAAATCTATTTCGACCGTATACAAAAACTTCTACAAAGTACAAACACATGGGTTTAATGAGAGTGATTAATCTTAGTAACATCTTTAGTGGGAAAAAAATGATTCAATGCCCATAAAAAGAATAAATAAAATATCTGATTTACTGGTTTTTAGATTATAGAATGGAGGGTTTTCTTGGTAGAGGATTCAGGACATGGTAGTTTTTTGAGCCGAGGGTCTATTGGAAACAACCTCTCTACCTTAATAAGGTAGGAGTAGGGCTGTCAAATTTGGCTCAAGCCCAAATGACTCGCCCAACCCGCTCATTTGACATTTTTAGGTAGGAGTAAGGTTTGCGTACACACCACTTTTTCTAGACCCCACGCGTGGGATTATACTAACACTCTGTTTGGATCATTGTTACTCATCGTTTTATAATGTATCGTATTGTATTGTATGATATTGTATCGTTTTATGAATACAACGCTTGAATACATTGTATTATTTGTTGTTGTCAATTAACATTTTGCTGTTTGGTTTGACTGTACCATACTGTACGATAATTGATAAGTTTACTAAAATACTCTCAATTATTTTAAATATTATCAAGAATTATATATAAAGTAATTAGAGGGAATTAAAAATCAATATTATATAGCTAATTGGAGATGAAGTAATTAGAACTGGAGTTAAAAATCAAAGTGGAAGAAAGAACAAAACAAAAAGAAGCAAAACCTATACCTGATTTTGGAGTTGGAAGTGGCAGAAGGAAAAAAGGAATGAAGACGTAGGTTATAGGTTAGGAGATTTGGATTAAAATAAAAAAAAGTAAAGGGTAAAATAGAATATAAAGTAATAAGTTTGGGCATAATTGAAAAAAAAAATAAAAAATAATCCTACTACATCAAATCGGTTGTTTAAAAAAATGGGATTTTTCATTGTTCCGGAACAATGAATTTAACAATACAAAACAACCAACTTTAACTAAACAATCAAAACAAACATTATTTTGGAATAACAATACAAAACGATACAACGGACAACAACCATCCAAACAAGCCGTAAGTTTATTGTTGTTGTTGGATTCAAAACATTGTAAGTGGCAGTACTATCTGCAAGAAGAAGAAAGAAAGTGATTATATAAATATGAACTGGCGTGAGATTTATATATGAAGATATGAGGTGGCATTCGAAGAACGTTTAGCAATTTAATAGATCAAAGGGGTCGGTTTAGAATTTCAGACATTAGTTTCAAGAGTTCAATTCTTTGGATTGCGACAGCTCACAGGGATATATTATCTAATTTTCCAAGCCTGCTAAACTTTAAATTTACATTACTTTTTAAGATTTTTTTTTTCTAAAAATAGCAGCCTAGTGCACAAGGAATTCCACATTCATATAGCGTCCAAGA
Organism: Nicotiana otophora; assembly: GCA_000715115.1. NCBI lineage: Eukaryota > Viridiplantae > Streptophyta > Magnoliopsida > Solanales > Solanaceae > Nicotiana > Nicotiana otophora. The sequence goes on from AWOL01S0052642.1 coordinate 15,410, forward strand.
AATGGCTGCACCCCAAGAGGTGCGATGTAGATAGCCTAATATAATGCAAGTACTAATAACTGCTTCCAGGACTTGAACCCTCGTTTACGCAGGGTCCGGGGAAGGGCCACACCTCAAGGGATGCGACCTACTGCTTTCACGACTAGGGAAGGGCCGCACCCCCAAGGGATGTGACCTACTGCTTTCACGGTCAGGGAAGGGCTGCTCCCCAAAGAGTGCGATATAAATTACTGGTTTCACGGCTCGAACCCATGACCTATAGGTCACACAGGGACAACTTGACTTATATGGGGAAGCCTCAATTCAGTAGCATCACCTATAGAACCAAGAAGTTGGGAATGTATGTGTGGTAGGTAACTGATATGTCCCAACATATTTCTATTCAGGACAAGCATTATTGAGTTTGGACAGCCAAGTACTATAACAACAACAACTAAGTATACTCGCAAAGGATAATTAAATAATTGAAGAAATTTAGATTAAGAATGATTTAGCAGTTCAGAATATTTCTGCTTGACTTCACAAGTAGAGTTACATGATGTATATATACATCTTGTCAAGAGTTCCTTCAAGCTAATATTTAGCTATCGTATCTCTATCTACCAGTGATTATATTAATCAAAACTACATGTATATGCTATCTTATATCTCCTACAAATTATCTTCCACAATATAAAGCTAGGAGGATAGTTATACAAAAACACTACATATAATACATGACGGCTAGGAATAGAGTTCAAAGGAGTCCTAGGTTACACACAATACCAAATTATACGGTTGACTAACATCCCCCTGCAAGCTAGAGTTTGGTAGCTGCACAACTCCTAGCTTGGTCCGTAAAGTCCGAAATTGAGTCTTGGACAGTGGCTTCGTGAAGGTGTCCTCTATCTGGTGTAAAGATGGAATGAACTTGGTGACCATAGCTCCTTGAACAACCTTTTCTCGCACAAAATGATAGTCAATTTCAATATGTTTGGTGTGAGCATGGAGTACTGGATTAAGCACTCAAATTGTCTGTAAACAAGATTGGTGGGCGAGGTAAAGAGATGCCAATATTCTTCAAAACATAGGTAACCCATGTGACTTCTGCAGCCAGAGAAGCTAACGACCTATATTCCGCCTCAACACTAGATTTTGCGACTGTATGTTGCTTTCTTGATGCCTATGAAATGCAGTTTGCGCCAAGAAATACACACATGCTGGTCGTAGATCGCCTTGTAAGGGGACACCCAGCCCAATTAGCGTCAGAAAATGCCACAAGATAAAGTGAAGAGTTAGATATGATGCGCAATCCAAGTTGTGATGTCCCGACAATGTAACACAGTATTCTTTTAACCCCAGACCAATGATTTTGAGTCGGATGTTACATGAATTGACATAAGTGATTTGCATCATGTGATATCTTTGGACGTGTGAGAATTAACTACTGCAAGGCACCTAGAATACTTCGAAACTCAATTGATGTATAGGAAAAAATACGACATGACACGTGGCCGCTTAAAGGAAGGACACGTGGAACACAAGATGGAGATGGCCACCGAACATAGCTATTCCGCTTGTCACCGGAAGGAATAACGATCATAAAATGAGTATTAAATATTTGTGCCCGGTAATATTTAATACGGAATATTTTACAGCATTAAAGATGATGGCCCGTTACAAGAAATTTGGCATTTATGTCTAGCGTTATATCTTCATCAATGACCCTCATAATTGACATTAAAGAAGGGTATGATCCTAGGACTTCCTTCCCTAGGCATAGCTATAAATAGATAGCTCAATTATCATTGTAACGGCACGGATTTTCTGCTAACTCACACTACATTCTATACAGCCTTTTAATATAATTTTATTCTCTCACTTTTGATCTTATCATTGTTGTGCCCGGAAACCCTGTTCCCGGACTCATCAGCTCTGTCGTTTTATCTACATTATAAGGCTAAGTATTTTATATTTCATCAGTTATTTCATTACTTTTTGGATCAAATTAATTCACTTGTCTAGAAACCACGAACAAATTTAACTATACCATTTTTCGGGTAAATAGTTTGGCGCCCACCGTGGGCCCTAGACAGCCGTGCAATTAAACTGATCCTTGCCTTTTTTACTAACGTGTTTTGATTACTTTGTCTTAGCAAAAAATCATAAAAATGGAATATAACACCGTTAATGGCACACGCAACCCTGAAATTCAAGGGAAACAACTTCATTTTGAGGATTCAATCAATGACACTCGCAGTGAGGGAAACGACACCACACCAGTACATGACAGGCGGTACCCTCGACGGATTCATGAGGCAACTCCTGATGATGCTGATGAGGAGCATGTAGTGGATGCAGTAAGGTTCCTGCAAGAGCAATAGACAGTCATTCTAGGCCACCTCACGCGACAGGATCAAGTTATGACAGAACTAAAGCAGGCGCTATCAGGTGCTTCAAGTAATGCGAACCGGCGAGAACCAATTCCTCCTGAGGTTCCCGCAAACCAAACGACGTGGAGAGTCGACAATAACACTCCCAGGGGTGAAGTTGGCTCTGACGGAGTCGGGGGGAGCAGATCCGACCTCAACAATGATAACGACTCGTTCAAGGAGGAACTTTTACGGTTCATGAAGGAAGTAAACGCCTGCATGGATCAAATTCCGGGCGCGCCACCAGTATGGAAAGGTCCAAACTCGAAGACATATATTCAATTACCGTACAAGTCGAGTGCAACCCAGGAATTAATCCTGAAGCGGTTCAAAATGCCTGAGGTGCCGAAGTATGATGGAACTTCAAATCCATAGAAACACATTACCACTTACACAACAGCAGTGAAAGGAAATGATTTGGCTCCTCACGAAATTGAGTCCGTATTGCTGAAGAAATTTGGTGAGACTCTCGCGAGGGGAGCTTTAACGTGGTATTCACTATTGCCCGAGCATTCCTTAAATTCCTTTGAGGTGCTCGCGGATTCTTTCATCAAGGCTCATGTCGGTGCCAGAAAGGTACAGGCCCGAAAGGCCGACATATTCAGAATCTCGCAGGGAGAATTCGAGTAATTACGAGAGTTCGTTACCCGATTCCAGAAGGAAAGGATGTTGCTACCGGCAGTCCCGGATGAATGGGCAGCTGAAGCGTTCACCAACGGTTTAAATCCGAAAAGTTCGGATGCTTCCCGAAAGTTGAAGGAAAGTCTGCTCGAGTTCCAAGCAACAACTTGGGCGGATGTCTACAACCGGTACGAGACGAAAATAAGGATCGAAGACGATCAGGTTGGCTTCCCTTCATCGACCAAAGGACTGGAGAAGAATAGAGAGAAAAAATGAAAGATGGTATTGACACAGATAGACGGATTTTGAGAGGCCGGTTTTTTCCCTACGAGCGGATAGAAAGTCATGGAAGGAATTTTCGGACAACAGACAGGTTCACCATTGATAGTTTGACCGATCATGGCCGGAACAATAGATCGCTGCAGGATAGAGAAATCTCGGGGTCGCGAGATTCTTCTTACCCAAAGTTATCAAAATATAACTTCAATGTCAGTGTCATAGAGTTAGTGTCGGTCATGAGGAATATCAAAGAGGCACGATTCCCAAGACCTATGAAATCTGATCCCAGCCAGAGGGATCCCAATTTATGGTGTGAATACCATGTCACTAACGACCACCAGACTGGGGACTGTCGACACCTCCGGGAAGAAGTGGCAACGTTTTTAAAGAATGGTCACCTCAGAGAATTCTTGAGCGATCGAGCTAAAAACAACTATGGTCGGAACTGGGGTGATGCGGAAATCTCGAAAGCAGGATAAGAACCTCCGTGCCAAACGATCAACATGATCTTCGGAGGGAATGAAATTAATGGGGTCACCTTTTCGGCAGCAAAGAAGACAAAAGTGTCGATAATCATAGTAAGAAGCCCTGAGACGACGATATCACGTTCACGGACGAAGATGCATATGGATTACTACTGCCGCACAATGACGCACTGGTAATGTTTTTAAATGTGTTAGATTTTAAAATAAAATGTGTTTTAGTGGATCCAGAAAGTTCAGCTAATATCATACAATGGAGAGTACTGGAGTAATCTAAACTCATCGGAAGCATTATCCCGACAACGAAACTCCTCGCCAGATTCAACCTCGCAAGCGTAACAACCCGGGGAGAAATTTTGCAGCTCACGAGCGCTAAGGGAGTAAGGAAGACAACACTATTTGAAGTGGTAGATGAAGACATGGGGTATAACATCATCTTGGGAAGACCATGGTTGCACGAGATGAAAGTCGTGCCTTCAACATATCACCAATTGTTAAAATTTCCGACACCCGAGGGGATCAAACAGATAAGGGGCGATCAACGGGCAGCAAGAGAGATGAATGCAATTTCAGTTTCCAGTAGAAAAGGAAAGGAACATGCAACATAGCAATTACCGGAACCGGCACCTTCCCCCCAACTAGAGGAAGATAATCCGGGGACAGAAGGGTCAGAACATTATCAGGTACCAAGGTATTTTCAAGTACCGAAAGAGACGGACGCGACAAAGTCCACGGCGGAAGAACTGGAGCAGGTTGCATTGTTCGAAGAATTCCTAGAAAGGAAATTCCATTTAGGAACAGGACTACACCCGGAGCACATGACTTCTTTTATTGAATTCCTTAAAATTAATGCCGATTGTTTTTCATGGTCGCACGGAGATATGACAGGCATCCCAACGGAGATAGTCGTACACAAGTTAAGCTTGGATCCTAACATACCTCCGGTAAGGCAAAAGAAATACCGTATTGCTGAAGCAAGGAATAAATTTACCAAAGAAGAGGTAACTCGTTTACTTAAGATTGGTTCAATCCGAGAGGTAAGATATCCGGACTGGCTAGCCAATGTAGTAGTAGTAGTACCTAAGAAAAATAATTAATTTCACATGTGCATAGATTATAAGGATCTTAATAAGGCATGCCCGAGAGACTCATTCTCATTGCCAAATATCAATCAGATGCTTGATGCTATGGTCGGGCATGAGTTAATGAGTTTCCTCGATGCTTATTTTGGGTACAATCAAATCAAGATGAACCGAGAATATCAGGAAAAGACTTCGTTTATAACAAGTTTTGGTATATATTGTTACAATGTGATGCCCTTCGGGCTAAAAAACGCGGGAGCCACTTATCAACGACTCGTGAATAAGATGTTTGAAAAACAAATAAGAAAGACTATGGAAGTATACATAGACGATAAGCTCGTTAAGTCTTTGAATGCATGTGACCACTTGAAGCATTTGTAAGAAGCATTCTACATCTTGAGGGAGCATAATAAGAAACTTAACCTCGAGAAGTGTGCGTTCGAGGTCAGTTCGGGTAAGTTTCTAAGATTCCTAGTATTACAAAGGGGAATTGAGGTAAATCACGACAAAATAAAGGCCATAGAGGATATCCCGGATCAATTGTCTAATGTAAAAGAAGTCCAAAGGCTCACAGGGAGATTGGAAGATTTGAGCAGGTTCATTTCCCGTTCATCGAAAAAATGTCATCGCTTCTTCGCACTACTCAAAAAGAAAAACAATTTCGAGTGGACATCAGAGTGTCAGCAAACCTTGAGGGAGTTGAAGAAATATTTGTCAAGCCCTCCGTTGCTCTCAAAACCATAGGAAGGTGAAACGTTGCTACTCTACCTCACGATTTCAGAAGTTGCGGTGAGTGCAGATTTAGTCCGAGAGGACGAAGGTACGCAATCTCCTATTTATTATGTTAGCAAGATTATAACGGGAGCAGAAATTTGCTACCCACATCTGGAAAGGCTGGCCTTAGCTCTCGTAGTTGCCGCTCGAAAGTTGAGGCCCTACTTCCAATGCCACTCGATAGTTGTGGTAACTACTTTCCCTTAGAGAAATATCCTCCATAAACCCGAGATCTCGGGTTTATTGGCCAAATGGGCAGTCGAAATGAGCGAATTTGATATATAGTATAAACTGAGGACTGCAATTAAGTCGCAAGTCTTGGATGACTTCGTGGCCAACTTCAGTCCGGGACTATTGCCTCTGGCAGCTAAAGAGGCAATAATGGTGTCAGAATCGACATCGGGATTTTGGACCTTATTTACGGACGGAGCTTCAAACGTAAAACGGTTTGGGCTCGGAGTAGTTTTAATCATGCCTTCGGGGGAAACCTTAAGGCAAGCCATCAGAATGATTCCTTTAACTAACAATGAAGTAGAGTACGAAGCTTTGATTGCAGGTCTCGAATTGGCCTGGGGACTTGACTCCGAAGTCATCAAAATCAAATGTGATTCGCACTTGGTGGTAAATCAGGTCTACGAAATTTTTGACACCAAAAAGGAACGCATGCAACAATACGTGGTAAAGGTTCAGGATCTATTGGCATGATTTCGGGAGTGGTCAATAACTCATATCCCGAGGAAAGATAACACGGAGGCAGATGCATTAGCAAACTTGGGCTCATCAACAAAAATCCAAGGATCGGAATCAGGGACGGTAGTACAACTGATGAACTCAGCCTTAGACACAGATGGTTTCTATGAGGTGAATTCGACAAGTTTGGTTTGGGACTGGAGAAACGAAATAATCAATTATCTCAAGCATAGAAAGTTGCCCGAAGACCCCGAAGCATCAATAGCGTTGCACGCCAAAGCTGCACGTTACAGCTTCAATAAAGGCCAATTGTACAGAAAATCCCTTCAAGGCCCGTTGGCCTCGTGCTTAGGAGCATCAGAAGCTAACCATGTCATGAGAGAAGTCCATGAAAGGATATGCGGCAACCACTCAGGTGCAGATTCTTTGGTGCTGAAATTAGTTTGGACAAGATATTACTGGCCTCGTATGGAACAAGATGCCAAAGACTTCGTACGAAAATGTGATAAGTGCCAATGCTACGCACCACTAGTACATCAACCGACAGAATCCCTACATTCAGTTCTGTCCCCGTGACCATTCATGAAATGAGGGATGGACATCGTCGGACCGCTACCACCAGCTCCCGAAAAGGTAATATTTCTTTTAATTTTAACTGACTATTTTTCTAAATGGGTGGAAGCAGGTCCTTATCAAAATATCGGAGAACGCGAAGTGGTCGACTTCCTGTGGAAAAATATAATTTTTAGGTTTGGAATACCAAAAGAGATTGCATGCGACAGTGGGACGCAATTTATTGGCGCAAAAGTTACAAAGTTCCTTGAATATTTGAAGATAAAGAGAATTACCTCTTCGCCTTTTCATCCGAGCGCAAATGGTCAAGCGGAGTCAACAAACAAAGTGATTATTCAAAACCTCAATAAAATGTTGGAAGCAGCAAAAGGCAACTGCCCCGAAGAATTACCTGGGGTTATATGGGCCTACCAAACAATGACCAAGTCAAGCACGGGAGAGACCCATTTTTCCCGTGTATACGGTGCAGAAGCTTTGATAGTGGTGGAAGTGGGGGAACCAACCTTAAGGTATTTCGAGGTGAACGAAGGATCAAACAATGAAGCAATGCTAATCAACTTGGAGCTGCTCGAGGAACGGAGGGATTTGGCGCAGTCAGAATGGCGGCTCAAAAGTAAAGAATGGAGCGTTATTATAATCGAAGAGCCAACCTCCGATATTTCAAAGTAGGAGACTTGGTCTTGACGAAGGTAACACAAAACACCCGGGAACTCAACTCGGGCAAGTTAGGCTTAGCGTGGGTAGGCCCTTACAGGGTTTCAACTATCTCTGAGAAAGGATCATACGAGTTGGAGAACCAAAACGGAGACAAGTTGCCCAGCAACTGGAACGTGGCTCACCTCAAAAGATACTACTGCTAACGAACTACAGTCAAACGGAAAGTATGTGCTGCACTTTATTTTCCATTCGTTCAGTTTTTGTCCCAATTGGGTTTTTCTGGAAAGGTTTTTAATGAGGCAGTGACGTAAAGCATCCTACGAAGACAACAGTGATAAGACCTTTGATAACAAGGCAAACAAGCAAGTTTCCACTCGGGGACGATTAGATAATCTTTACTTCGATAGCAAATTCCCATAGGGAAGTTAAGTTTGCTACCGAAAAGAGGTTACCCGATCATTCACTAGCACAAACCACTAGAGGATTGTTAGGTATTCTTTCGCTGATAGCATGGGTTCCTAATGGGAAACAAGATATGTTTCCAAGTAAAGGATTACCTAGTAATTCATTGGTGGGATCTTCGAAGGTACAAGGCTTCCAGTATTCCAATTCGCATTCTTCGCATTCGAACGCTGGGAGGGAATGATATGAGGTTACGGCAACACTGAATTCTAGGCAACACTAAATGTCACGTCAACCGGAGAACAAAAATCCAGAACAGAATACATCATCGGGATCGGGGACTGTGCTGCCAGTCCCGTAGAAACAAGTTGTACAAGATAGCCACAAGTCATGTCAATTTCTTTATAGCCACAAGTCATGGAAATTTCTTTTCTGCATAGCAAAATGCTTATGTATTTTTGAAAATAGACGGAATTAAATAAAATGAAATCTTTTTATTTTTATTTTGTTTCTTGTCTGAACAATGATTAATTTTACCATTTGAAAGTTAAACAAGTACTTCAAATGTTTATGCCGTAATGAACAAGAGACTTCCTCTTCAAGAGCACCGTAAACATAAGAGGAACCTCTCTTATAAAAGTCCTCACGTTAAAGGGTTGGTTCCGAAAGAATCAATGCCCGGAATCCATAATGACATCGGGGAAAAACACACTCGAAGCTGCATACGAAAAAAACGCAAAAAGAAAACTTGCGCAAATACTTATTGAAACACTCATGTAAAAGGATAATTTTCGGAACCAAATTGCTTCGAAGAAATAACATCCGAGATTACACATAATAAAGTGCAAACAGAACAACATGCGCATAATACTTGAGTAAGTACGAAAGTTAAAGACTTGCATGAACATCCAAACGAAACTAAGACTCAAACGATACTTGAGAAAAAAAAATATGTTCTTATTTACAAAGACACAACAAAGTGTTAAAGTACAAAATAGAAAAAGAAGAAAAAATCTAAATTGCAGCGTCTCCGGAATCAGGAGGAAGAGAAGTATCTGCATCCCCGGGAGTAGTAGATAGTTCCACCGATGGCTCAACATGTTCCCCAGCTTGGTCATCGACATCATCGATTTTTGATCCCTCTTCAGTTTTCAAAAACTCGAAACCGGAATCAGAAGAACCTGGATCGTCAAACTGCGCTGGGAGTCTATTTTATGCAGCCAACTCAAGCTCTTGGGCCTTAGCAATTTCGGTATCAATGTCAATGATACCAGTCTTGGACTCTTCCAAGGTTTTTTCTCCTCATACTATACATGGAATAAGTTTTTTCAACAATGAGGGAAGCCGTTCGGCGCTTGAGTTCTTCTTTGAGTTGAGTAATTTCAGCGAAAAGGTTTTCCTGGACGGACCTAGCAGACTTGAGACTGACATCGAGCTCACGACCAGTAGAACTAAAGTGCATATTATGCTTGATAGTTTTTCTGTACTTCTCTTCTAGTTGGGCATGTTTCTCCACCACAATATCAAGCTCTTCACTTTTGGAGTTTAAGGCTGCTTCCAAATTAATCACTCTTTCAGCGGAGGCAGCCTTGCACTCGGTTGCAGCAAGAATGGCATCCTGGACTTCAGCCCATTTAGCCTTGGCTTCATCAAATCTAACCCTCAACGGGCCAACCTCTTGGCTAAGGGTTATCACTTCTTGCTCGCTTTGCTATAAACGATTTTCCAAAACATCGGCCTTGGTGGCTCTGCTTTCCAGTTCTGAGAGGCGAAGAACTGTCTAGTCCTGTTCCACCAAAAGTTGATCCCGTTCAGAAGTAAGTCCTTCCTTCTCAATAATCAGCCTTTGGATGCCCTCAGAAGCAAGAAAATTGGCCTGCAAAACAAGAAGAGGTAAAACTCAAAATACATTCATTCAAAAATAGGGGAAATAATAGAGGAAGAAAGAAACGTTCAACTGCGGTGTTATGCATGACATTGTTCAACAAACACTCCCTCAAGAGTGTCTGAATCGTCTCCAGTCTTTTTCTGAAGCCAAAAGCTTCAGATAGTTATCAAGCTCTACCGGCCTCGAAAGCAAGTTGCACCCGGTGGAGACTGAAAGGGTAACACTCCTCCTCCTTTGTGGATCTTCAGAAGGAGCAGCATAATTTTTGCCCCAAATTCCCATGAACAGGGAACTGTGGAGGAGGGATACCTTATTCATGGTCAGGTGCGGCCGATGAAGATGATCTAGCAACCGCCGTTTGAAGAGTGGACGAAGATGGAAATGATGTAGCAGTTGCTGGTGATGGTGAAGGTGGATATGAAGTTGATGGAGTTGAAGAGTGTGAAGTAACTGCATCAAATGTAGTGCTGGTTGTTTGATGCTCGCCAACCAAAGATGGCACGAACCCGGTACTCTGCCTTGCAGTACCGAGCACAACAATTGGGTCCCAAGAATAGGAGTTGGCATTATCTACCAAATCAAATTCTCCCCAAAGTGCCGAGACATCATCCTCAGTTGGTATGAATGTCTCAACAGGTTGAGCATCCTGTTGAGATGATGAGGATCGTCACCTTCTATGTAAAGAAGCTCCCTCATCACTAGCTTCTGCATCATCGTCGATCATCACAGTGTCTATTACCGGCCCGAAGGAGGACCAATCACCATCGCCATCGGAGATGACTCGGGAGCATCAAAATTTGCCCTCTTATTCTTTTCCCAGACCGCAGAGGAATGTCTTCTTTTTGGTTGCTTGTTCTCTGGCAGGGGACTCCGTGAAGAAACGTTTGCGCCCAGAGCAGGCTCGGAGATGCCTGTTCGAGTAAGTGCCTCCTGAAGCAGCCTCGCTGCATCAGCAAGGCAGCCAAAAAGTCCTCCTCGGGGACATCAACTGAGCCCGTAGGTAGACCTAATTTTATGAATAAGTTAGAAGGGTTAAATCAAGTTCTTGATATACAAAAAATAGATATAAGGTAAATTAAAGTTACCATGATTTTTGGCCTTCCACCAGTAAATTAATGGACAACTCTTTCCAGAAATGAGTTTCGGGCGTTGTGATGTCCAAGATCTTCTGAACCCACCAGTCCAAGCCCTCTACCACCGGTGAGATCCATCGAGTCGCTAAAATAAATGAAGATTGAAGGATCAATACAAGCATGAAAGAGTATTTATTAAAAAAAAGGCGTATTGAAGAGAACTTACGAGAGCGGTTCCAGACAATCGGAAAGGATGAAGCCGTTATTAGAGTAATGTCTCTAGTGGAAACTGCAACGAACCATTCCATTCACCCACGGTCATTGTCGTCATCCATACTAGACAGCAATGCATGATGTCCATGCTTGCAAAGGTTTATCATTCCCCCGTGGAAGATTTTGAGGGAATAAAGATTCATCATATGAGCTAGGGTTAGCCCCTCTCTAGTTTCTAGGCACAAATGCCGAAGGCAGACGACCGTCCTCCATACTGAAGAACTAACCTATGCCAAACACACCTGGTAGCGAAGACAAAACTCCGCAATCACGGAATCAAGGTCGTCGCTCAAAGAAAATGCACCCAAAGTAAAGGGATACGTGAAAAAATATGTAAACCCTTCTCTGGGAAGGGTCACTCGCTCTGATAGGTCAGGAGAAATGATGTCCAACTCATGGAAGCAGTAGTCCTCCTTCACAGCAGGAATACTAGAAGGGCGAATAGAAGAAGGGTACCTACTAACAGCCCATGTACGACGGTTAGAAGTAGGAAGTTTCTCTTAAAAATCCTTCGAAGTACTAAGCCTTCTTGGGATGATGGAACCCACCGTTAGAGGAGTAAAATCCTCGATTTTGTTCTTTCCCTTTGAAGAACTAGCACGTTTTGAAGAGGAAGCCATTGGAATAGAGGGAAGGAAAATTTCTGGTTCAAAGAAGATCAGAGGAAAGTTGGGAAATAAAGATGTAAATTAAAAGTTTGAGAGATTATGAAGTACATAAGAGAGAGATGATGCGTATAACTAAAGTTTTGGCAGCTAAATTCATGTCCATGATTACCTCGATAATCGGTAAAAAGCGTTCTAAATCATGGGAAGACACGTGTTCGTTGCATTAAATGCGGAGAGACATGCGTCTAATCAACTGTCAGTGGCCTTCAAAAAGAATTATAGTAATTCTCGCCAAAAGAGTGTTTCTACCAACTTTCCGGTAACACAAAGTTATGTCACCGGAAAGCAGGGGTACTTTCTGTATAGGAAAAAATATGACATGACACGTGGCCGCTTAAAGGAAGGACACGTGGAACACAAGATGGAGATGGCCACCGAACATAGCTATTCCGCTTGTCACATTTAATAAGGAATATTTTACAGCATTAAGGATGATGGCCCGTTACAAGGAATTTGTCATTTATGTCCAACATTATATCTTCATCAATGGCCCTCATAATTGACATTAAAGAAGGGCATGATCCTAGGACTTCCTTCCCCCTAGGCATAACTATAAATAGAGAGCTCAGTTATCATTGTAACGATACGAATTTTCTGGCTAACTCATACTACATTCTATACAGCCTTTTAATACAATTTTATTCTCTCGCTTTTGATCTTATCATTGTTGTGCCCAGAAACCTTGTTCCCGGACTCATCAGCTCTGTCGTTCTATCTACATTCTGATGCTAAGTATTTTATATTTCATCAGTTATTTCATTACTTTTTGAATCAAATTAATTCACTTGTCTAGAAACCATGAACAAATTCAACCTGTACCATTTTTCGGGTAAACAATTGTGCCAGTGAGAGAACCAGTAGAGGTGTAAAGATCATGCTTCTGGGAAAGAGGAGTTTGTATGGCGCAAGCACATATCATATCGGTGCATTGCAGAACTTCTGATGCATACTTTCCTCGACTGAGAAATAGTCCATCCTTGTAACGTGTCACCTCAATTCCTGGGAAATAGTGTAGGTCACCCATGTCCTTCATTGCAAACCTAGACCGAAGCTTACAAATGATATCAGTGATGATAGATAAATTGATGCCAGTTATAATAATGTCATCCACATATAAGAGAAGCAAGATGGTGTCGTGGGAAGAATGAAACACAAAGAGTGAGGAGTCAACTTTGCTGCTCAAGAAGCCGATATGCAAGAGGCAAGAACCAAACTTGTGAAACCAAGCCTTCGGAACTTGTTTAAGCCCATAAAGAGCGTTCTTGAGTAAACAAACATGATGAGGAAATACAAGATCTTTGAAGCTTGGTGGTTGTTCCATGAACACTGTTTCCTTGAGATCACCATGTAAGAAAGAATTTTTAACATCAAGTTGTTTGATCTCCCATTTTAGAGTAGTTGCAATGGATAAAACTATACGTACTGTTGTAGCCTTCATGACTGGAATAAATGTGTCTTCGAAGTCGACTCCTTCAATTTGGTTATAACCTTTAGCTACTACTAACCTCGCCTTGAAGCGTTCTACTTGACATCTGCTTTCAGTTTCGTCTTGAAATCCTATTTAGATCCAACAACATTCATATGTGGTTGGCGAGGAACCAATTGCCAAGTATGATTTATTCTTAAAGCTTGCATCTCATCAGCCATTGCAGCCTTCCTGTGAGATTTGAGCAACGCCTCCTTGATGTTCTTAGGTTCTTTGAGGTCATGTTGAAGAGATGCCATGAAGGATTGGGAGAAAGAATTATTCTGGGAGTGTGTTGGTGCGGGTGAGCATTGGATGGGTATTATCGAGCAATATTGGCGAGAATATGGGTTCTGGGCTATGTGAGTAGAGACAGGTTACATGGAACTTTCATCTAGTAAAGTTGGTGTGCATGACGACGATTGTAAAGTATCAATAATATCAATGTCTTGGGAATTAGGTAGGTCAATAGGCAGTGGGGAATCAGTTGACTTAATATTGGAGTGTGAAGCAGTAGAGTTATGTGTTTGTTGTGGATTTGGGCTTACATCATTGGTCAAGGATGGTTGTTGGGAAGCTGATGGTTGAATATCATTTTTTTGAGAACTAATCTCAAGATTCACATATAATGTCTGCATGGGAGGTTCATCAGATAGTACCTCAAGATTTTTGCTATTGTTTTGTTGCTCCAAATATTCCTTGAAAGTACTAAAGTGAGCATTTTGTGATTCTACAGGCAAATCAATACTAAGAGAGACATAGGGTAAGTGTAATTCATCAAAAATAACATGTCTTGATATAAAAACCCTTTTAGATTGAGTATGATAGAATCTATAGCCCTTATGAAGTAGACTATAACCAATAAACACACATAGAAATATTTTTGGTTGAAATTTATCTTTATTTTGCCCTTTGAGATAAGGAAAATATTTTCAACCAAACACTTTCAGAGTGTTATAGTCAGGCTCTTCTCCATATAGCTTAGAAAAGGGAGATTGCATACTTAAAGAAGAGGTAGGCATTCTGTTGATTAGAAAAACTGCAGTCATAAAGGCTTCAACCCAAAGAAATATTGGTAATTTTGCGGTGAAAATCAATGTGAGACCAGTTTCAACAATATGCCTATGCTTTCTTTCTGCTATCTCATTTTGCTCAGGTGTATAAGAACAAGAGATTTGTCTTCTAATACCATTTTGAGCCAAATAACTTGTGAACTCCAGGCTATTAAATTCTCCACCTCCATCACATTGAAACACTTTGATTTTCTTTAAAAACTGATTTTCTACTAATTTTTGAAATGTCATAAAATTATAAAGAAAATTAGATTTCTTCTTTAAGGGATAAATCCAAGTGAATGTTGTACAATCGTCAACAAAAATAACATATAACTTTATTCTTTGAGATGAAGCGATGGGAGCAGGACCCTATAAATCACTATACATTTTTGATAATGGCTCAACTTCTCTTTTATTTGACTCATGAAAAGGTAACTTATAATTTTTTCTCATTTGACAACTAGTACAAACTGAGACACTTTTATTCCAACTACTAACATCAATCAACTAATCACTATACAAATAACTTAGAGTTCTTGAGTGCGGATGTCCTAATCTTTGATACCGAATTGTGTCTGAGTTCTTGTCTACTTTTATAACTGTCAATGCCTCATGCAAGTCATCTTACAAAGTCTATAAATCATGCCTCTTATTTCCCATTGCTAGAATTGTCCTGTTCTCTTGTCCTTAACAAAAAAAGCATCATCAATAAACTCGAGAGAGCACAAATTATCCTTAACAAATTTACAGACAGAAATGGAGATTCTTCTTGAGTTTAGTCACAACAAAGACATCTTTTAAATGTAGTTTCTTCCCAATAATATTATTTTCTATATGTGTAATTGGCATTTTATCACCATTACCTACCATAACAAGATCAATTCCCTTAAATGGAGATGAATTCACAAGAGTACCTAAAGATTGCACCAAGTGATTGGTAGCACCTGAGTCCAAGTAGAGATGATTATCATGTTGATCAGTAAGAGACATAGTTGCTAGAGCCTATGGTACTTCTTGTTGTGCCTTATATGAATAATACCATCTATAGAAACAAGAGAGTATCGTATGGTTGTTTCTATCACAAATCGGACATGGATTATTTTTTGGGTTCTCATTTGGCTGATTTGTTCCAGTTGATTGTGTTTAAAATTGTCTTTGATTAAATCCTCCTCTATTTCCTCTTCCTCTTTGATTTCCCCTTCCTCTAAAAGAATTAGCACAACCTCTTCCTTGAGTTTTCTATGCCGTAAAGGCTACAATTGAATCAAGATTTGTTTGTGTCACATGTTCCTCTCCATCTTCCCTCATTCCAAACCCTCTAAGGGCAGTCACAAACTGATTAAAATTAGGGCATGGTGCTTTACCCAACATCACAGTATGAAAGGTCTTGTATTTGCTTCCAAAACCTCTAGCAAAATTAATTACTTTGCTATCTTCGTCTAGTAGTTGTTGGATAGCCATCAGGCTATCACATATTCCTTTAAACTCCTATATATACTCATCAATGGATTTGGAACCTAGTTTTACAGTTTAAAGTTGTTGCTTCAATTGAAACTCCTTATCTTTGCTTGATTGTAGGTAGTTATCCTCAAGACAAGCCCACATATGTTTTGCAGATGAACATCCTATGATGAGAACCATTGACTCTTCAGTCATTGTCTAGAAAGCCAACTCCTAACAAGAACGTCACGTTATTCCTATTCAGTGAACTTTGGGTTTGGATTAGTTTCTCCTTTCTTATCTTCTATACTCTCTGCTGGAGATTCTTCTTTGATGACCTTGTCAACTTTCAATGTTTGTATAAGTTGAAGGATTTGTGTCCTCCAAATAAGGTAATTTGATTATTTTAGCTTAATAGGAAAAATTGCAATGAGTTGGCGAAGTGAAGAGGGTGAGAAGGCTATGCTAGTGCTAGAGGATGCTGCCATAGTTATTTTAAGAGAAAAGAAGGAACCTTCAGGATTGTTTAGTTTTCAATGAAGCCTAAGCTCTTGATACCATGAAGAAACTTAGAATAAGGATGATTTAGAAGTTCAAAATACTTCTTCTTGACTTCATACGTAGAGTTACATGATGTATATATACATCTTGTCAAGAGTTCCTTCTAGCTAATATTTAGCTATTGTATCTCTATCTACGAGTGATTATATTAATCACAACTACATGTATATGCTATCTTATATCTCCTAGAAGTTATCCTTCCACAATATAAGGCTAGTAGGGTAGTTATATACAAATACTATTGTATAGGCCAAAATCTACCCTAAGGATATTTAGCATAATATGGCATTAAGGAAAGAGTCGGTTGAGGTAGACCGGGAAGCAGCAAAGCCATTGGACGAGGTGTCATCCATGAGTTGTAGTCAAGATATCGACAAGAGCCGACAAGAGCCGTAATCGAGATGTCAACAAGGGTCGAGGTCGAGGCTGAATATTGATGACATGAGCTGTAACGACTAGTTTGTCAGGGTAGGATATTAAAAGGAAATATTCTAGTGGATATTCTCTGCACTTGTACTACTAGGATTTCTTAGGAAAATATCCCATTTATATAGAGAGAAGAGATAATGATAGGGGCATGTAATATTCATTTGATAAGAACACTTTTCAGTAGAAGATTCTCTCCCAATTATAAAAATATAAAGATTGTCTTTTGATAAATATTCCTGCTCATATTATTCCACATCTTTCCACCAGATCCGAGGATTGTTCAAATAAATCTTGAATCTTTTTGTTACTCATCATTGTCAGGAGAAATATTCGTCCAATCTATCAATTATTGGTTGAATTATTCTTCTTATTTACTTAAATGCCATTTATTTTCATTTATTGTCAGTTATACCTCCATTATTGCTCATACTTTAAGAATATTTTGCACTTGTTTTCATCAATCGTTTACGGGATCTGTTCCTACCTTCCGAACGTTTTTAAAATTTGCATCTAGAGTTATTATCCTTAACTGAATTTAACCCATCATTATATAAATTTAATAGTTTAACCGAAAGTTACACTTTTTGGTCAAACAATTTGGCATCGTCTGTGGGGATCTTCTAGCTAAGTCTTTTAGTTTCTTCTAGATCTACAATCGACACTGGTTACTAACGTAAAAAAACAAAAAAAACAAGAGCCTTTTTCTCTCTGCATGCATAGATCTAATATGGCAGGTAACAGAGAATAAATAACGAGAATAATGAGTGACCTCCCAACCAACCTCATGAACATTTTCGCGCCCTGTTTTCTCATGAAAGCAGGTTTCGACGTCGTGGCAACTCCTTTGGATGGGAGATAAAGTGTTAAAGAAGAGAAGAGTCGCCACCTAACGATTTTTAAGGTGCGTTAGGGCACCTATCATGCAGATAACTATGTTTGACTAGTCTACGCCACCAAAGATCGGGTAAAGGCTCAAATTACCCGAAAGAGAAGGTGTTAGGCACTCTTCGAGCTCCATAACTGTGGGTCCCGGTCGAACTTAAGACTATGCGGATTATAATTAGGCAATATAAACAAAGAGAGTACGGGTCAAATGAATTTATTAACACAATAAGAAGTAAGGATTACAAGGATATAACTATTAAACCTATATTAGATGTTAAACAAATAAAGAAGAGAAGGGGGGTCCTAAGTTTTTTAGCCTAAATGATCACCCTGTGCAACATAAATAATACTTCGCAACTCTCTTGAGGTAGGGAGTTACTCATATTATTCAGCGGAAACAAACTATCATCTTCTGCTACCCGATTACTATGTTAAAGTTGTTTACCTAAGCGCTCTAATTCAATTCTAAGTCGTGCCCACTACCCGTCCCATACCTATGGTCCAGGAGGCATTAGACCTCTATTTAGGGTGGTTCTAGACTTAACTTAGGCTGCTCAAAATGATAAAACTAGGAGACATACAAAACAAATTGGACTTCAAATGAGAGCAGTTAAAGGCTCAAGTTAGCCTCCACACTTAGACAACAAATGCACGTAAAATAGATTCTCACATTGAGCATTGGACAGTTTCAGAACTGGAGCCAATTAGAAATCATTAAGCCCTATAGACATAGTTTCTATGTAACCTTGGATTCAAACGCGCATATATGACATTACTGCTTCTAGTGGCTTAGACGAGGAAGCTGTAAACCATTTGCTGTAAACGCTGGTTTTAAATACCAGCTTTAGAAAGGTGACATTGTCCTACAGACATGATATCTAATAGTGTCATAGTTAAGCAAATAAAAATAGTTCTGGGAACCCAGCCTTGACAAGGGGATAAACAATATTAAGCGAATGACAGTATCCTATAGGCAAGATCTCTAACAATTGACAATCAAACCTTGATTTTATAACACTTTACCTCTATGAGCAGGTTATCTAGGCGGAGCAATAACAATAACAGTAGCTAATTGATTAGTCAAGGTCCCATATGTATGATTTCTAGGTGAAAATAGAACATAAGCCGGAGATATCCTATTGGCAGGGTATCTAATGAATATGCTATAATCATATAAATCGAAAGAAAGTTCACTGGCATTTATTTCTTGTATGTTGTCTAGTAGCACATAGCAGTAGAATAAATTGAGGGTTTACACCCGTGCTTTGATGGTATACAAGTTATGTGAGTGTGTGAGTTTCCTAAAGGCATGATTTCTACCAATGGAAGTTAAATGGCATATACAACAAGTCGGATAACAAGTAAATCACATGAATCCTATGGGCATATTTTCTACCCTTGCATGCAAATATCAGAGTATACCCGTTCCCCAGTTTCACTATCACCCCAATTGTTCATTACAGAGTTATTACATACCCAATGATAAACACAATTACAAAATATTATACAAGCAATAACAGTAGGCCACATCGGGTCCAAAAGGAAATACCCAGCATTTCTTGAGCCTTCAACAACTCTCACATAGCATACCCAAATTTCCAACAGGGAACTATATTCATTAGCACAACCCAGAAGCGATAGGAGAACTCATGCCAAACCAAACAGCCATAGATTGACCAATATTACCCAGACATTGAATCACTTAAACCAACTAGTTTACATATTCAGTAGACAGTAGGAAGAAAGAGCTGAGTGTCAGAGATAACTCAGGTCTCAGTAGTAAAGAGAGTGGCTAAAAGACCCCAAATCTTAGTGTGTCAGAGTTCACAAGGGTCTCAAATGGACCCCGAGCAATGCTCACACTAGGGAGGTCAGTAGTAAGAGTCTTGGTGGCCTTGGCTTTCAGCCGGCAAAGAATGATAGGTTCAGAATAACACATGTAACAAATGAGAGGGAGTGGACAGTGGTAAAGGGACAAAAGTTGAGAAAATACACTTATAGTTTAGAAAGCAGACATAGCAAAGTTGAGAACACAGAACAGTTAATCAAAAAAGTCAAGAAGATTTAGAAGTAGGTGTAACACTTAGCAAAAATAACACATTGGCAGAAAGCACATTGGGAGTTGGAGGAGAATCAAGTTCTCTGAGATTACAAGATCAACCAGATTATCATACTAAGGTGAATATTATCAAACAAGTCTAAGAGGGGCACTAACTTAAAAGGTTTAAAGCTTAAAGGCCCAAATTATGCTAAGGATTCATCACAATATCATAAGACATCGATGTTAACTTATATCATGAAACAGAAAAGTATCAAACATGGTATGGAAACACAAACTAAGATAACCATTCTAAAGGTTTCAAACAGTTACTAAGGATATAGGGTTAAGCAAAACAGAGACATGCTGAGAGACACATCAACAGGGAAGCAAATCATAGTTGATAGAAAAGGTCTTAACATAGATTAGAACACATTACATGTGCAAGTCTGTCATTACAAAGATTCAGAATAGAGTGAGAAAGCAAGCTCATGTCAAATAGCAAACGTAGGCATTCAGGTATTGACATAGTATACTAATGCACTTAAGAGGGTTCAAATTATTCAAATTAGGCATAAACATGTCTCAGAACTGGCTGCATTAGGTAAAATTAAATACTAAATGCAAAACTAATCAAAGTTGCATACAAAAGTAGCCCAAAAATACATTAAGCGATGAATTTCAGTGGTAAGAATGTGCGAGTCATAAACGCATAAGAACGAAATTGCAAAGCCAAGTGACTTACCGGTTAAACGGACAATAAGATAGAAGAAATTCCACAATGTTTCTGAGTATCAACAAAGAACAAGAACCCAGAATCTCAATGCGTCAAAGTTTCCAAGGGCTTCAAAGGAACCCCAGGCAGTGCTCGCACCAAGAAAAGATTGAAAAGTCGAATTCCGGTGGCCTTGGCTTTCAGCCGGCCAAGAATCAAGGTATAGAACAAGAGAACGAGAGAACAATAAAGTGATAGCTCCAATTTTAAGTGAAAATCTAGCAATTAAGGTCCCTCCTAAAGGGGAATGGGGAAGAGTTTATATAATTCTAGAAATCCGGCAAACAAATAAGGCAATGTTATAAAATTAACATAAATAAGGAAATAATATCAAGGAGAATCAGTAAAAGTCAGATTAGGGAAAAATTAGATAAACCTTAGTTGACAGAAATCGGAGATTGGCCAGAGATCTTGGCTAATCGAACCCGTATAGCCTCGCCATGATGTATATGGACGATATATCGTCCATAATCTCCCTTGATTCAGAGGTTTACACTTGACAAAATAGAGCAAGTACTTATGTAAAACACCTAGTAACGAAGGAACACTGATATGGTAAGTAAATAATGGGGCAATTCCATTATCAGTGGGATTAGGAGAGGCAATTAAGGGGAGACGGTTAGGGTTCTTCATAAGAGTGAAGGGGAGATTGAGCGTTTAGGGGCGGTGGGTTGGTAGAAATGGGCTATAGTATTGGGTAAGGGATAATATAAAGGAACGGGTAGGTTAATTATGGGTCGTTGATCATTTAAGATCAACAACCAAGATCAAACGGTGAAGCGGGGAGGGTTATTAAGCGGGTCGCGACGGGGTTGGGTACAAGGGTCACCTAGTTTGGGCTTGGGTTTTATTGGGCTAACGTGCTGGGCCATTTTGGTTCGAAAAATTAGTTTAAATCTGGGCTACTATTTAAATATGCAAAATGTATTTAAAAATAAATACTATTTATGCACTAAAATAATTATAAATAATAATCTAGCGTTATAAAAATATAAAAATGCTATTTGGACACAAATAACATAAATAAAAGTAATTATGGATGAGTATAGGCTATTACTGCAAAATTGTGCAAATAGCTTAAAAATGCTAATGTAATTATATATAATGAAGTAAAAATATTTGAAACATGTATTATAGGTGCAAAATAATAATTTTAGGTAACTAGGTCATCACAAAATAATTTGAAGGAGTAATTAATAATTATTCAAGTAATGTAAATACAGGAAAATCAATTTAAAAGCTCTAAAAATTATGAAAAATTATAGAAAATGCTCGTATAGATTTGTAAGCTAAATAATGATGCAAAAAATGATGTTTTGAAAGTATATATATTATTTGATAAAATATGAGGACAAAATTGAGTATCAACAAATATCATCCACGAAAGCTCTGAAGTAGTGGACGAGGACACAATGCCTAATGCCTCTCCTAGGCGAGGTGGATCACCCCCTCCCCACTGCAGCATCACAAAATCTCTTGGTAAGACAGCCTCCACATCTGTGGGAGAGGAGGCACCACCAGCGATAAAGAGGCCTCACTAACTGATACACTGACTAGTATCCTGCATAAGCCCGTTCAGGATGCCGTCGCGATAAACGCGAGAACATGTGCTTCACCACCAGTGGACGAGCAACATGATCAACCTCCTCCTCCTCCCACGTCAACAGGTATCACTCACATTATTGTTAACAATGCAGGCGATGATGCTCTCACAGCCATTCTGAAATAGATGAAGAAATGGAAAACGAGAATAAGGCACTTCGGGACCAAATGAGAGAACACCAAGAAAGGGTCGATAAAATACCGGGTGCTCCAAAGCTATTGCCGAAGAGAGATACCGGCCGGTTCGTCGAGCAGTCGTACAGTGATAGCGCTGACTCATATGCCATACCAAAAACCTCTAAAATGTCGCTTTATCTGAAAATATACGATGGCACAACTGACCCCGAGGATCATGTGACCCATTGCGTCATCGCCGTGAAAGGCAAAGACCTCGCCAAGGAACAAGTATCCTCCATTCTGCTAAAGAAATTCAGAGAAACCCTCACGGGAGGTGCATTAACCTAGTATTCGCAACTTCCTGTACGTTCCATCAAAACCTTTGAGGAAATGGCTGATAAGTTCGTTACGACCCATGTTGGGGCCAAGAAGGTCGAGGCAAGAGTAAATGATATCTTTTCTATCTAACAGTCTCCGGGGGAGGGGCTGAGGGACTTCCTCGCCCATTTTAACCGAGTAAGAATGACCTTGCCCAATGTATCGGAAGGAATGGCGGTAGCTGCTTCTAAAAACGGACTGAGCAGAAATTGTTCAAGGGAGACAAGAAAATTATTAAGTTTATGAAGTATCCCCTAACGACTTGGGACGAAATACATAATGCGTATTATGCCGAAGTGTAAGCAGACGAGGACGACCTCAATTGGCCGACCCATCGACTAACCTTGATGCAAGCAGACTGTAGAAAAGATCGAAGAAACGATATCAGAAGAGATCCTGCAGCCTCAAGACCAAAACGGGAACGACATCTCCCATATGTCAGAACTACCATTGTGTCCTCCTCCCGCCATGAAGAAGGCCCACCCCGATCAAGAACAAGGACTTACCGGAATGAGAGAGGTATGCCCCCTTTACTATCCGCTCACAATTTCTGCGTGTCATCTACAAAGATTGTTTACGCCTTGGAGAAGCTCGGACCAAAGATGAAGTGGCCATAAAAAGATGAGATCAGACCCGAATACCAGAAAATCAGACGCCCTCTACGATTTCCATCAAGAGCGAGGACACAAAACCGAAGATTGCATTTCCCTAAGATAGGAGGTCGTAAACATGTTGCGACATGGATACCTTAAAGAATTGCTGAGCGGTCGGGGAAAGACCAACTTTTCCAGAGGATGTGAACAATATCAAGGGCCGCGAAAACTACCATCGCCAGGCCGCAACATCCATATGATCATCGGTGGCGGGGACGACGTTGCCATCAACAATGTGAAGTTCACCACAATCCACAAGCTCAAGCGGTCAAACACCCACGAATGGTATGATGAACTCGAAGAAAGTATCATCTTCGATAAGTCTGATACCAACGGTTTGGCTTTACCTCACTACGATGCTCTCCTTATTACTTTACGAATTTTAGATACCGACGTAAGACGCATTATGATAGACGATTGGAGTTGCGCGTGTATTATCCATCCTCGAGTACTTGCACAAATGAAACTCGAGGACAAGATAGTGCCACGCTACATCACACTAACAAGCTTTAATAATGCAGTTGAGCGAACATCTAGCAAGATCACACTCCCCGTCCTGGTAGGAGGCGTCACTCTGGAGATCACATTCCACATCATGGATCAGGACACGACATACAATGCTATAATAGGGCGACCATGGATACACACCATGAGAGCTATCCCCTCCAGCTTGTACCAAGTCATCAAATTTCCAACCCCATGGGGCATATTCAGTATACGAGGGGAGCAACACACATCCCAGAAATGCTACTGCATCGCCCTAGACGGCACGGCCACCCAATAAACAAATGATAAAGAAAAAGAGGCATAACAATCAACAGGGTCGAGATCGGTATGCGATGATAGCCAGGACATCATCAGAGACCTTGATATGGTCAAGGCCGCAGGATCGACCATAAAGGACCTCGACCCCATTTAGTTAGACAGCAACGACCACAGCAAGAAAGCTTACATCGGCTGCAAACTTAAAGAACCAGGTAAGTTTCGTGAATTTTTAACTGCTAACGCAGACTTGTTTGCTTTTAGCCATTGAACATCGATCCACTCTACCCTCCAGTGAGGTAGGTTAGGCGTAAGTTCAACTTCACAATTAATGATGCAGTGCGCGAAGAAGTGGAAAAATTGTTAGAAAATGGCTCCGTCAGAGAGTCGAAGTACCCCCAATGGGTCGCCAACGTAGTCATGGTGAAAAAAAGAATGGCAAGTGGCTGATGTGCGTAGATTTCACTGACCTGAACAAAGCTTGCCCCAAGGATTCATTTCCATTACCTCATATCGACCAACTCATCAATGCAACGGCCGGACACGAGCTACTAAGTTTCTTGGATGCCTACTAGGGCTATAATCAGATCCTCATGAAGGAGGAGGACCCAGGAAAAGACCACCTTCATCACCCACCAAGGTACGTAATGCTACAGGGTCATGCCTTTCGGACTAAAACAATATGGGGGCAAATTATCAAAGGTTGGTGACGAAGATGTTCAAAGAAAAACTCAAAAAAATGATGGAAGTCTACATCAACGACATATTGGTCAAATCCAAAAGGAAAGAAGATCACATTGACTACCTAAGAGAAGCCTTCATCATACTCAGGCAATATGGCATAAAACTAAACCCCAAAAAATATGCATTCGGTGTGGCCTCAGGAAAATTCTTGGGTTTCCTAGTGTCGCAGCGAGGTATCGAGGTAAATCCCGACCAAATAAAGGCCATCGAAGGGATACTAGAGCACTTGACCACCAAAAGGCAGGTCCAGAGGTTGACTGGTCGTATCACCGCCCTTTCGAGGTTCATCTCACGATCCTCCGATAGGTGCCATAAGTTCTTTGGCATGCTAAAAGAGGAGAACGGTTTCCAATGGACCCCTGAGTGTGTCCAAGCCCTAAAGGAGTTAAAGGTGTACCTGTCCTCGCCACTGTTGCTCTCAAAACCAGAACTGAGACAACCCTTCCTCGTCTAACTCGCCGTGTACAAAGTAGCTGTGAGCGCAGTCCTAGTCCAAGAAAATAAAGGTAAGCAATTCCTCATATATTACATTAGCTAAACACTAGTCGATGCCGAGACAAGATACCCCCATCTTGAAAAACTGGCTCTGGCCTTAGTCTTAGCTTCATGAAAGCTTAGACCGTATTTCCAATACTACCCCATCTCGGTCGTCACGACCTTTCCCTTAAGGAGAATTTTACATAAACCCGAGCTATCGGGCAGATTGGCCAAATGGTCCATCAAACCGAGCGAGCATGACATTACATATTGGTTGCGAACGACGATAAAGTCACAGGTCCTTGCAGACTTTGTCGACGACTTCAGTGCAAAAATAATGCCCGAAGTCGAAAAAGAAGTCGTACACGCTTCTCCTTAAACACGAGACCTCTAGGTCCTGTACACTGATGGCACGTCTAACACGCCAGGATCTGGTCTGGGACTCGTACTCGAAGTCCCAACAGGTGAAGTGATTCGCTAGTCCATAAGATGCCCGGACATGAATAACAATGAGGCCGAGTATGAGGCCGTAATTGCAGGACTAAGACTAGCACTCAAATACGGGGTTAAGCGGCTAAGATTGCTCTGCGATTCTCAACTCGTGGTCAACTAAGTCATAGGGACTTTCCAAATTAAGGAGCAAAGGTTACAAAAGTACCAGACCGAAATCTGCAAGCTGCTACCCGAGTTCGACGAATGTCAGCTCGAACAGATCCCCCAAGCATAAAACACTGAGGTGGACAGCCTCGCCAAGCTAGATGTAGCCACAAAAAAAATTACAACCCATAGAAAGAAATGTGGTTCACCTCCTCAACTCGTCGATAGACCAAATTGAGGTAAGAACCATAAACCTGACTTGGGACTGACACAACCGTATTATTACATATTTGCAGGATGACATACTCCCCAACGATAAAAAAGAGTTCAAGAAGCTACGAATGCAAGCAGCCAGATACAACATCATTCACAACGACATGTACAAAAGGACATATGGCGGCCCTCTAGAAAAATGCTTAGGCCCAAAACAGACGCGACGCGTCCTTGAATAAGTACACGAAGGGCACTATGGAGCTTACTCCGGCAATCGAGCTCTAGTTAGATACCTCATACGAGCAAGGTATTATTGGCCCACCATGAAAAAGGAGGCTGCAGATTTCGTGAAAAAATGCAAGCAATGCCAGAAGTACGCCCCAATGATCTATCAAGCAGGCGAACACCTACACTCAGTAACTTCCCCTTGTCCGTTCATCAAATAGGGAATGGATATCGTGGGCCCCCTCCCGACATGACGAGGTAACTTACGGTTCCTATTGGTTTTAACTGACTATTTCTCAAAATGGGTGGAAGCAAGAGCATTCACCCAAATACGCGAACATGAAGCGATCATCTTCATATGGAAAAACATCATATGTCGTTCCGGACTCCCAAAGAAATCAGCTACGACATTGGACCCCAATTTGCAAGAAAGAAGGTCGCCGACTTTTTTGAAAATGGCATATCAAATGATACTCTCAACGCCTTACCACCCCATGGGCAACGGGCAAGCGAAATCCTCCAACAAGTCAAAACTGAACATCATGAATAAGAAACTCAAAGACGCCAAGGGACTATGGCTAGAAATATTACCAGAAGTACTTTGGACCTACCGAACAAAGCCAAAGACGAGCATAAGAGAAACGCCATACTCGTTAGGGAGCCCAGCCTAAGATACTCCTATAAAAGCGGACCCCAGAACGATAACAGTAGAATGCAGGAACTCGACGAAGTCAAGGAACAAAGAGATATGGCCTACGTGAGAATGGTCGCCCAAAAGCAACAAGCAGAACGCTATTACAACAAAAAGGCAAAGATCAGACCACTCAAAGTCGGGGACTACGTGCTTAAAGCCAAAACATAAGCAAGCAAAGACCCGCGGGAAGGTAAACTAGGAACAAACTGGGACGGCCCCTACAAAATCACGGCAGCAGCAAATAAAGGGTCGTTCACACTAGAAACAATGGAAGGAAAGCTACTACCAAACAACTGAAATATTACACACCTCAAGTACTTCAACTTTTAAAGGATGAGGTCCCCAAAGTCGCACCCTTTTTCCCTCACTCGAGTTTTGTCCCAATTGGATTTTCTCGAGGAGGTAACGAGGCGATGACGGGGATACTTCAGGATTGAAGTGCACACAGACGAAGGGACTAGAGGGCTAGTTCATTGATCGATTTCTCACTATTTTTCCAATTCGACCAATGAGGGACTAGATAGACCGGGACAAAACTGCCAGCCAGTGCCCGAAAAATATGTAAATCTCTCCAAGTATATGAACAAAGCATAAATACATTAAGTTTATTTCTGCTCTCCCCAAGCACATGTTAAATTTGACTTCGTTCGAATTAACACCTACTCGGCCCATGGCCTTAACTAAATGAAGGTTACATTCGACCTCGTTCGAATTAGCACCTACTCCGCCCACGACCTTAAATAAATGAAGGTTACATTCGACCTCGTTCGAATTANCTCAAAATGGGTGGAAGCAAGAGCATTCACCCAAATACGCGAACATGAAGCGATCATCTTCATATGGAAAAACATCATATGTCGTTCCGGACTCCCAAAGAAATCAGCTACGACATTGGACCCCAATTTGCAAGAAAGAAGGTCGCCGACTTTTTTGAAAATGGCATATCAAATGATACTCTCAACGCCTTACCACCCCATGGGCAACGGGCAAGCGAAATCCTCCAACAAGTCAAAACTGAACATCATGAATAAGAAACTCAAAGACGCCAAGGGACTATGGCTAGAAATATTACCAGAAGTACTTTGGACCTACCGAACAAAGCCAAAGACGAGCATAAGAGAAACGCCATACTCGTTAGGGAGCCCAGCCTAAGATACTCCTATAAAAGCGGACCCCAGAACGATAACAGTAGAATGCAGGAACTCGACGAAGTCAAGGAACAAAGAGATATGGCCTACGTGAGAATGGTCGCCCAAAAGCAACAAGCAGAACGCTATTACAACAAAAAGGCAAAGATCAGACCACTCAAAGTCGGGGACTACGTGCTTAAAGCCAAAACATAAGCAAGCAAAGACCCGCGGGAAGGTAAACTAGGAACAAACTGGGACGGCCCCTACAAAATCACGGCAGCAGCAAATAAAGGGTCGTTCACACTAGAAACAATGGAAGGAAAGCTACTACCAAACAACTGAAATATTACACACCTCAAGTACTTCAACTTTTAAAGGATGAGGTCCCCAAAGTCGCACCCTTTTTCCCTCACTCGAGTTTTGTCCCAATTGGATTTTCTCGAGGAGGTAACGAGGCGATGACGGGGATACTTCAGGATTGAAGTGCACACAGACGAAGGGACTAGAGGGCTAGTTCATTGATCGATTTCTCACTATTTTTCCAATTCGACCAATGAGGGACTAGATAGACCGGGACAAAACTGCCAGCCAGTGCCCGAAAAATATGTAAATCTCTCCAAGTATATGAACAAAGCATAAATACATTAAGTTTATTTCTGCTCTCCCCAAGCACATGTTAAATTTGACTTCGTTCGAATTAACACCTACTCGGCCCATGGCCTTAACTAAATGAAGGTTACATTCGACCTCGTTCGAATTAGCACCTACTCCGCCCACGACCTTAAATAAATGAAGGTTACATTCGACCTCGTTCGAATTAACACCTACTCGGACCACGACTTTAACTAAATGAAGGTTATATTAGACCACGTTAGAATGAACACCTAAATAAACATACAATGTGTTCGACCTCATTCGAATTAACACCTACTCGCCCCACGGCCTTAACTAAATGAAGATTATATTCGACCACGTTCGAATGAACACCTAATCGGCCCTCAGCCATAAATAAACATGCGATGTGTCCGACCCTATTCGAACCAACACCTACTGGCCCTCGTCCATAATCAAACCTAGGCTTTATTTATACCTCATTCAACCTACTCGAACAAAGTTATTATGACTAAGGCAACCAAGCAACAAAATCAAAAAAGTATACAAACCTGAATAGAAGAAAAAGAATCAGGTACGAATAACAGAACTAACATTTCATACTTAGAATATTTTTTACAAAGGCTCGAATACATGCCTACGAAAAATACATACAAGTTTGCGACTAAACAAAAAAGAAGGAAAAATAACTAATCGTCGCCTGAACCAGCAGCACCACTAGCTTGATCGCTCAGGCCATCTCCATCTACCTCTTTGTCATCGCCATCGCAATAGCCATCGGGATACTCATCCTCGTACCAGGCGTCCTGGTCTATCCGATCCATGCCCGCATCCTCCTCGTCATCACTGGTATCTGGTGTATCGGGATCATAGCCACAAACAAACCGAGCTTTACGTGCCTTAGAATGAGCATCCTCGAAGTCGGCTTCTGAAATAGCTCCCGGCCCCATCAGATCCCTAAATATATCCAGTTGGGCCTCGACGTGAATCCATTCCTCGTACAAATCCTGCGGAACATCAGGAAAAATAGAATTATGGGAAGAGGACGGCTGAACCAATAACTGTTCCTTCTCGGCCTCGAGAGAAGTAACTCGATCACAAAGGCCTGAAGCCTCTTTTTCCAGCTCCCCTATCCGTTCATCGAGCCACTCCTTTCTCATCATGGCCGTCTCCAGAGCACTCTCCCGCTCAGAACAGAGAATGCGAATCACGACCTCCAAAGCCTCCACTTTCCTCGCAGCCGATAACTGGACCAACTTCGCATTCTCTAAACCCGCCACTTTCTCAGCGACCTCACCACTCAAAGCGTCCGCTTTGAGTTGACACTCCTCGAGCTCGGCGCGCAATAAGACCATTTGGGCTTGAAGGTCAGCACATTGGGCCTCGACCTCCTGCTCACCTCAAGATCCTTATCTTTTTAACTTAACGCCCCCTCAAGAACGCTGCATTTTTCGATGACTCTTACCAACTCACCATCATTCTCCTTCAGTTCATCTCGGAGAGCTCGGAAGCTGTCGCTCGTGCCGAACCGTCTGCAGATCTCGCGATGCTTGTTACGATATTCACGATATTTCCGCTCTATCTTCTGAAAAATAGCCTTATGCCTCTCCTCTCGTAGGGCGCTCTTAATCTCCAAAATCACAGTCTGAAAGAAAGAGAAATAGAAAATGAAGAGTAAGAACGAAACTTTGAATTCGCCATACAAAAACGAAGAGGGATCGAAAAACTTACCCTAAGAGCGAGGCCGGCTATGCTCCTAAACAGAGTGGAATCCTTCAACTTTTCGAGGGTTTTACCCTCCACATCATAACAAAGGGGACCAAGAGAAGGGACCACGTCCTCCGTGTGCACTAGTAAATCCTGATTTATGGGGATCGCAATAGTCCGCGTGGTCCCCTCTAACCTCACCTCGAGTCGAGTAAGTCCTTCCCCCATCATCCTTACCTTCTCGACATCCATGTCAGAGCCCGTCTCGTAATCTTTCTCGACTACAGATTTTCCTTTTAAGTTAGCCCTCGAAGAAAGATCTTTGGCTGGTCGCGAGGCCGCTGGCTCGTCCTGCCGTAAGTCGTCAAGAACTCTCGTCGATGGACCTTCAAATCCCATCACGGTCTCAGGGAGAGATGTACCCTCTTCGACGATGGCAAAATCACGGGCCGTAATTCGGCATCACCCTCAAGCTCTATGGTCGCCGTCTATTGGACGACGAAATCCTCTATCACTTATCTCCTCTTGCGGGGAAGCAAGTTACCTCCACTCGGCGACGATTCCCCTTCATCGTTCTTATTTACTAGATGATGCATTGGGGAAGTCAGAAGTCCTGCTGCAGGTGTAGTCGATGACCGGGCAGACCTAGCCACGGCAGAATAAGGAATAGAAGCGGATAATCGGGTGGGCCTGGTCACGGTCATAATGGGAACAGACCACAAAGAATAAGCAGCCCTCCTCTTACGAAATGGAGGAGGATGGGCCCTTGGTCTATTCGAAGGTCCTCAGGCTGAAAAAGGAAAGAATAAAAGATTGTCACTTCCTACATAAAACTACAACGAGCAATCGACCATGAGGTCAAAACAATATAGATGAAAAGATGTATAGGTGAACTCACCGGTCGCGGAAGGCGCATGCCCGAATTTCTTGAGAAAGGTCGGCCATTCACGAACCCCCACTGTGTAAGGCAACAATCCGGCTGACCCAGTCATGAATGTCCCTGACCAAAGGAGGGGGCGTAGTCTCGGCTGCACGAAGAAGGGACGGAATGCCAAACCATGAATAAAATAGGAAAAATAAATGCTCTAGTAAAAAGGAGATACTTACGGGCGTAATTTCAAGTCTTTACGGAATCCGCTCGCGTTGGCCACCACGTCCTCGATTTTGACGAAGAAGTAGTTGAGCCAGAACTGGTGATTTGCCTTATCGTCTATCTTCACCACCAGACATTTACTTCCTCGGTGGTGAAGATGCAGCATCGTCCCCCTATAGAAACTAGGGGCGAAGAGATGCATCAGGTGGCGAAGTGTGACCCCGACCCCGACCAAATCCGCGAATGTTGTTAACATGCGGATGAGCTTGTAGATGTATGGAGAAAGTTGGGCCAAGCAAACACCGTAAAAGCGACAAAATTCCTCCGCCAATGGGAGAAGAAGAAAGGAATAGCCAACATAGAAAGGATATGCATAGACCGCGCAATCCCTGGGCAGTGTACTTGAACCAATTCGCACTCCGCTGGGATCAGATCAATATGGGCAAGAATCTTGAACCTCACCCGGAACTCAGCAAGATCGATCTCTTTCATCGTTGATTCTGGGACGTCAAGGTCGTCCTCGGGCATCTTCGAAAAGTCAGACCTAACTTTTTCAGTACGAGGGATTATTTCCTCCACTGTAGGGAAATTCTCATCTTCAATGGCAACAAAAACTCTATCATCATGAGGAGGCATACGCACCGCCAACGGGATAGAGTCAGATGTCGTGCCGGAACCAGAAGGTATGTTAACCATACTTTCGAGAGAAGATGTTTTAAGTACGGAAGAGTTAGAAGCAACTGGAATCACCAGAATCAGGGGAGTGGATACGCACGAACGAAGCAAAGAGAAGACAAGGATTCAATGTGAATAATAGAGAAAAAGACACATGGATTCGATATTAAGAGTATGCAAAACACAAACGAATGGTCTCACATCCTTATTTATAAGGGTTCAAGCGCCAGGACAGAGAAATCAGGCCATCATTACCCAGCATAGGTATCGAAATGGCAGAGGTACAGGAAACAATGCAAAGCATCGGGAAAACGCATCATAATGATGCATGATGTCATGGCGTCATTCTGAAACGATGCGACCCCAAAGGTTGCGGCTCACGAAAGGTCATATCGTCACCTCGTTTGAAATGCCACTACTCGACTTGCTCGCCCAATTTTGCCAACCACGATAAACAGAGTCCGCTCATCAAGGCCGCCTGGGATTGGCCTTAATAAGCGGAGGAACTAACTGTATAGGCCAAAATCTGCCTTACGGATATTTAGCGTAATATGGCATTAAGAAAAGAGTCGGTTGATGTGGACCAGAAAATAACAAAGTCATTGGCCGAGGTGTCAGTCATGAGCCGTAGTCGAGATGTCGACGAGAGCCGTAATTGAGATGTCAACAAGGGTCGAGGTCGAGGCTGAATATTGATGACAGGAGCTGTAACAACCAGTTTGTTAGGGTAGGATATTAAAAGGGAATATTCTAATGGATATTCTATTCACTTGTACTTCTAGGGTTTCTTAGGAGAATGTCCCATTTATATAGAGAGAGGAGACAATGATAGGGGCATGTAATATTCATTTGATAAGAACACTTTTCAGTAGAAGATTCTCTGCCACTAATAAAAATACAAAGATTGCCTTTTGATAAAGAATCTTGCTCATATTATTCCTCATCTTTCCACCAGATCCGAGGATTGTTCAAACAAATCTTGGATTTTTCTGTCACTCATCATTGTCAGGAGAAATATTCGTCCAATCCATCCATTATTGAGTGAATTATTCTCCTTATTTACTTAAATGCCATTTATTGCTATTTATTGTTAGTTACACCTTCATTATTGCTCATACTTTAAGAATATTTTGCACTTGTTGTCATCAATGATTTACGGGATCTGTCCCCACCTTTCGCACGTTTTTAAGATTTGCATCTAGAGTTATTATCCTTAACTAGATTTAACCCATCATTATATAAATTTAATAGTTTAATCGAAAGTTACACTTTTTGGTCAAACAACTGCATATAATACATGACCACTAGGAATAGAGTTCAAAGGAGTCCTAGGCTACCCAATATCAAATTATACGGTTGTCTATCAATGACAACCAATTCTACCAAAACCTTTAGGAAAACAAGAAAAGAACAACTAATTTTATGATTATCGGCTCTTTCCATTTAACTACATACTATGATTTACAACCAATATGACTAAATAAAAAAAGAAATCTAAAGGAGAGGTTCAACAACACCATCAAATACAATTCAATTTGAATAATTGAGATTTTCAATAGCCATCAAATATTTGCGGATACTACATATTAATGGTAGTTAGCTTCTCGAGTTTTGCCTTTTGGTTAGGGAGCACATAACTGTAGATGATTAGCACAAATTGTAATGTTTACATAGTTCCAGCCCTTCTATGAGAAGTAGAGATACTAAAAACAACTGGAGGATTTAGTCAAATGCATGAACCTTTGTTGCAAAAATAAAATAAAAGGTCTAACACACGAAAAAGAAAATGCAATAATATCATTTTAAAATATTTTGCAAAATAGAAAAGTATATTCTCTTCCTCCCAATTTGTTTAATGCATTTGAGATAACTGTTTGTTTTAACTTTATCTAACATGGCAGCATCCGAAATCGAATGGTTTGGTGAAGATGAATAAGCTACTTTCACCGAAACCAGTTGTAAGCATAAATATAAACAATGTGGGAGTAATCATTGGTTAGTAAAGAACAGAAAAGTCTGAATTTGGTAAAGGCAATCTTTTACTTATTAATATTTAAAAAGAAAAATATTTCTATTTATGAAGTGAGTTTTTTTTTTTTTTTATATATATAATTTACATGAAAAACATTATACATCTTAAAAGACCACACTATTGCAATTTTACAGACGATTTTAAGTTTAAAAATACTTTTGCCAATAGTTATATATCCTTTTAAAAAGATCAAATTTCAAATACTAACAACGATCATGTATACATTAATAACGTAATTTTTTATATAATAGATGCAATTTAATTTGTTATAGTAGCAAATTACTTGTCTAGTTTTTTAGGTTACTAATTCTATATGATCAATTAGCTAGATGTACTAAAGGGGGCTAGGTGGAACGTGAAAGTAAGGGGTTCAATTGAATCTCCTTAATGGGAAATTTATATCATGCAAATAAGTAAGAATGGATTTTTTCGGAATATACATAAATTTTTGAATCTCCTTAATGTAAGTGAACTTTTTAGGGAAATCCCAAATGTGGTTAAATATTATTTTAGTTTATGAGTTCAAATCAAAAGTATAGTATT
The DNA here is from genome assembly GCA_000715115.1 of Nicotiana otophora. Taxonomy (NCBI): domain Eukaryota; kingdom Viridiplantae; phylum Streptophyta; class Magnoliopsida; order Solanales; family Solanaceae; genus Nicotiana; species Nicotiana otophora. Next base: position 50,185 of record AWOL01S0052642.1, read on the forward strand.
TTTATTCATATGATGGCACCAATTTTGTAATTAATATTTTACGCCATCAATATATAATCATTTATCACACTCCTTTAAACATAAAAGTAAATTCCAGAAATACTTTTGCAGATATATATTTTAGAATATTTTGTCCAATGGAAGATTGTTACTCCATATTATGAATTTAGGGGTTTGGTAGGATGTACGGGGAAAATAATATATATATATATATATATATATATATATTAGCTTTTTATATTATCAATCTCTTGTTTGATAATATTTTTTAATTTATGTATAACTAATATATGTATTAGTTATACACTTTATTTGGTGTTATCCGATGTATAATTAATGCATAACGAATTATGGCATTAATAATACCATGGTTTTTAATACATGGATATACTCTTATACAATGCATGTCATTTTTAATACACCAAACCAAACAATGGATAAAAAATAATTTCAGCATTACTAATATATCCTATTTAATACTCCACCCGTTTCAATTTATGTGAACCTATTTCATTTTTAGTCCGTGCCAAAAAGAATGACACATTTTTTTATTTATAAACAATTTACCTTTATACAATGATTTATAGTCACACAAAATATATGTGCTTCATTTTGTGGTTCAAAATTGTTTCTCTTTTCGTAACTGGAGATACCATAAATGCTTAACGGTACAATGAAAATTGTGTNGTAAACAATTTAACTTTATACAATGATTTATAGCCACACAAAATATATGTGCTTCATTTTACACCACAGGTTCGAAATTGTTTCTCTTTTCGTAACTGGAGATACCATAAATGCTTAACGGTACAATGAAAATTGTGTCGGCTAAATATGTTTAAAGAATCTAATCATTGTTCATCAAATACAAAAACTAGTGAGTTGGGTGGGGTAACTGATAATTTCATGTAGGGTCCACTCTTCCAGCTCCTCGAAGTGGAGGGTCACACATACTCACATACTTAGCTAAAACCAGCTGTTTTTCTTTCATATTCTCTCATTCAATAGTTGGAATTGTTCTTAAGCAAGATCTATTTTCTCTCTCTCATTTGTCACTACAAATGAAAAAGGGTCACTAAAGTTTAGAGGGTCCAATTCTTTTCTTATCTTTTTGTTTCTGTTACAGAGGAGAGCCACATTGTAATTCTTGATATACAGAAAAAGCTTCAGTCTTTGAACAAAAACAGAAACTTTCTGAGATCTCTGAAGCTCCAATTTTGCAGGGTATTATTCATATGTTCCCCTTTTATCACATCAAGAAAATATATGTTTTGGCTACCTGTTTGATTTTTCTTTCTTTTTGTTTTCTTGAAGTTCTTTACTGTTTTGGTATATGGGTAGTGTAAAGTTGATATTTTTCTGTGAAATTTAACTCATTAGTAAACGGAAGGTACTAATTGAAATGTCATAATTCAAATACCTTCCATTTTCAGAAACTTTTGTTGGGATATAGGTTGCATTATCTTAAATCCAAGACAGTTTGTATATTTTTATTTTTTATGCTAATTGAACTATCCAGAAAGAATTGAAAAGGAGAGCCAAATTATGTATTGATGAGATTCTCGTTTTCAGCCTAGTATTATGGATTAATGGTCTTGCTTGCTTGTATCTCTGGTTGAGAAATTAGATTTAGATAATGTAGGCTCAGCTAACTTGTTATTTTGGTTAGACATTAAGTATTATTCATAGATCTTTTAGTTACTATTTCATTTTTCAACTTGTATCTTGAGGTGGCCGAGTGTCTTTTGGAACAACCTCTCTACCTCCCTAGGGTAGGGGTAAGGTCTGCGTACATGGGCGGATTTAGAAAGTTTTACCTTTATATATTATGTTTTGAATACCCTTGACACAACCAAAAAACATAGCTTAGTGGTCAAGGGGGTTCAAAACCTTTGTAAGGTAACTGTCTCCGCCACTGTCTGCGTACATCCTCCTCAGACCCCACTCGTGGGACTCCACTGGGTTTGTTGTTGTTGTAACTTGTATCTTGAGGTGATCTTAGCTTTTATAAATTACATGTACATTAGTGTAAAATTTTGATCTTCCATATGATACCTCATAATAATTGGTTGGATATTTCGCTTTTTGTAATTTTACTTAGTTTGCTGAATTTCTAGAAAAAAACAGTTGAATCATTCCTGTAATGTAGTATGTGTTGTCTTCTAAATGGGGTAATTTGTGCAGAAGATGGGGAAGAAAGGAAGCTGGTTTTCTTCAGTAAAGAAGGCTCTGAGCCCGGATCCTAAGGAAAAGGCAGAGAAGGTTATCTTGAAGTAACCATATACGTTACTTTTCTAGCATGATACAAGGTTTTTTTCTTTTCATCAATGGTGCCTGACATTTTTCGAATCTCAATTTCAGAAAGCAAGTAAATCGAAGAAGAAATGGTTCGGGAAAGAAAAGCATCCAGTACCAGATTCTTCAACTTTGGTTGTTACTACTGTTTCTCCTCCTCATCCTGTTCCTCCGGTGGAAGAGGTCAAACTGATTGAAGTGGAACAAGAGCAGACTAAACATGCTTATTCTGTTGCAGTTGCCACGGCAGCAGCTGCTGAAGCTGCTGTTGCAGCTGCCCAGGCTGCTGCGGAGGTTGTTCGGTTAACTACAGTCAATCAATTTGTAGGAAAATCCAAGGAGGAAATAGCCGCAATCAGGATTCAGACTGCATTTCGAGGATATCTGGTATGCATCTGTACTCATATGCATTCAAGTGATTTTTCCATTTCCCAGAAAATTTTCTTTTTTATAGTTTATGATAAACTTGATTCTCTCAGTAAAAAAAAAATAAAGGAATAGAAAGCCGGGGGCGGAGCCGCAAGCTTGCATACGGGTTCTGCAGAACCTACTAGCTTTGGCCCAGACCCTGTATTTTTGTTTAGAAATTTATTTAATATGTATAAATAATGTATCCAGGACCCAGTAAACTGCCTTTTTCTGAAATCCAGAACCCATAAACTCAAAATCCTAACTCCGCCTTTGTAGAAAGCTACACTGCGGTTTAATTTTGCTGTACTTGTGAGAACATGTAATAAATGATCTGGTACTGAGATATAAATTTCTGTGGGGAAATCTCATTTGCAGGCCAGAAGGGCATTGAGGGCTTTAAGAGGACTTGTTAGACTCAAAACATTAGTTGATGGACCTACTGTCAAACGGCAAACTGCAAATACTTTGAAATGTATGCAGACTCTATCACGTGCCCAGTCTCAGATTAGTTCTAGACGGAGCAGGTTGTTGGAGGAGAACCGAACTCTCCAGAGACAGCTTATGCAGAAACATGCGAAAGAACTTGAGAGTTTGAGGGTTAGTATTCTTCCTTAATTCCACCTTTCTTTAAGACGTATCTGAGATGAATCTGTTCTCAAAACAAATGTGATGCCATACAGCTTGTGTTCAGTATTTTAGTGAAGTTCCTTGGTACATGCTAAATACCGAATTTGTGGGAGCGCTGAAGTCAAAACTTTCTGCAAGATGGAATTTGGTGTATACATTTGACCATCCTATCATTACACACTGAAAATTTTCTATTTTGGAATATCATTGGAGGCAACTCATCTTATGACCCAAATTTGTGAACAAATGCTTTAGGGTGTAGTTTCTCGAGCCTTTTTGCTTTTTGACAATGTGCTATATGTGTATTTAACGGCTCAAGATCTTTTAACATATTTTGCTATCAGCCAACTTGATCCTCTTTTATTTTTCGACTTTTTTCTTTGGGGATTTTTTTTT
>AWOL01S0052649.1:0-16977 GCA_000715115.1 Nicotiana otophora
AGCCCCTCCGGAGTCTATACACACCCCCAGTGAGCGCAGGTACCTACTGAGTGCGAGTACCGATTGCTGAGTGACTGAGAGGCATGAGTGATTGTGATGTATGCCCGAGTGGCAAGAGTGATTGTGAGGTATATCCGAGTGGCAAGAGTGATTGTGAGGTATGCCCGAGTGGCACGAGTGACTGTAAGGTTTACCCGAGGGGCTGTATATGAGTGATGTTTTGCCTGAGGGATTGTTTATGATTTCATTATTTTTGCTCACCTTTGCATTTTTCCTCTGTTTGAAATCTGTAGAAAAATATCCTTAAATGATTTTTACTGGAACTGGGTTTAAACAAGATATTTTGATTCAAATCCTGTTTTTAAAAGCATGAGGTATTTTACTGAGATTTCATGATATGAACGTTATATGCTTTATTACTCATCAATACTACTCAATATTTATTTATTGTTGTTACTTACTGAGTTGGCGTACTCACGTTACTCCATGCACCTTGTGTGCAGATCGAGATATAGCTGGACACGGTAGCGGTTGTTGATTGTTCTGATTGCAGATTGTTTTTCCCGGGGATAGCAAGGTAGCTGCATGGCGATCGCAGCCCTGCTCTTCTTCCTCTTATCTTCCTCTAGTTGTATTTAGCTATTTTTTCAGGCTGAGTTAGTCTTGATATTGCTAGACAAATTGTAGTAGATGCTTATGACTAGTGACACCACAATGTCGGGCTTTTCCTTCCGCACTTTTATTTTAATTTGAACTCCATTACAAAGTTTTTTATTTTAAATAATATTGAAATTTTCTTTTAAATGAAAATATCGGTTTATTTTAAAAATGAGCCGGCTTGCCTAGTTCCACGATAGGCGCCATCATGACAGGGGTTAGTTTGGGTTGTGACAGGTTTCTCATTAAGAATCGTAGCTTTCAAAAGAATTGAGAGTGAACAAATGTTGAATCTGACCATAGTAGTAGAGATTCATCGTTTGTTCACTCTTTGCTTAATCTATGCTCTTTTTATTCTTTCTTATTCTGAAGTTTGCAAGTCCCATTTTGTCTAGTCTAAAAGCACCCTTTGCAGCTGTAGGTAGGCTTCGTATTTCCTGATATACTCCAATATATCCAGCTATGGATCCTTCCTTAGATAGTATGTCTGCAATTGAATTCGCTTCCCTGAAGCAGTGAATTGTAGTGCCCTGAAGTTTTCTTAAGCATTCTTGTATTTTTTCAATTCAGTGCTGAAGTTTCCAAGATGGCTTGTGTGGTCCATTGATCATATCAACAATGATTTTAGAGTCCATCTCTAGTATGACATTATCAAGACCCAAAGTTGAACTATAATTCAATCCTATCAAAGCCACATGTATCTCTGCCATGTTGTTACTACAGTAGTCCAACTTCTCCGACAATGCAAGATCATAGTTCCATCCTTCTTTCTGATAATGCCCTCAACTCCTGTCTTTTTCTCTTTCCATGAAGAGCTTCCATCTATAATTATTTTTGGCTTAGAGGGAGGTGGTTTATTCCAGTAGATTGGAACACTGTAGATCGTAGGGGAATATTGATATGAAAAAATACAAATTTCTCTCCAAGACAAGTCATAGTTATTCTGATTAAATTATTTAATTAAAATGATTTTAGTACTAAAAACTACCTGTTGAATGATTCTGTATACATGAATAGTAGTATGACCATACCTCACTGCATTCCTACTCTTCCATAATTCCCATGTGATGAAGGTAGGAAGGATGTTGCAAATGATTTCCTGCATAGAGTTGTTAGTTTGGTGCCCCCACCAGCTCCATAAAAGAGACCTAAAGTGATTAGTATCCAGTTTAATTCCTATGGAGCTTGAAAAGTATTTCCAAACTTTATTGGCAATGTCTCCTTCAATGAAGAGGTGAGAAGAAGTTTCCGATTGAGGAATCCTTCAACAGTTACACTTAGATACCATATTCAGTCCAAATTTTGATATAGTATCATCTAGTGGGAGCTTCTCCTTGAAGACTCTCTAATTAAGGAAAGAGGTCTTAAAGGAACTCCTTTATGCCACAGCCTCCCAAAGGTTTCATTCTTACTTTTCATCAGTCTAATGAGCTCTCTAGAAGAGAAACAAGTAAAATTACCATAAGTCGTCAGATTCAAAAATATTTATCAGGAGTATCCTTTCCGGAGATAAGAATATGATCAATATGATTCTTCATATTTGGTAGGACTACATCCCAAAGCTTGTTAATATTTCAGTTGCTGTCTTGAATGAATTCCTTCACCTGTACGTTACTAGGTATAGTACCTGGCTACAGTAATATAGCTAGAGGACCCAGTCCTCTCTAGTTATCCCACCAGAATAAAGAGGTTCCACTATTAACTTTCCAAACCATATGAGGTTCAACAATTTTTCTACATTCTAGAAGTTCTTTCCAGCTCTGTGATTGACCTGAGCTCTAGCTTCTAGTAATAACATTAGTTCCCAAGCAGTACCTGGCTTTGACAAAGGAACACCGAAGAGTTTGATTAGTCCTAAACATCCACCACCTCTTAATAATAAAGGAGTTTTGAATGTCTAAGAGTGATTTAAATCCAAGTACTCTTCATCTTTAGGAAAGCAAAGTTTACTCCATGAGCTCCAGTGGTACTTGTTCTTACCTTCTGTTCGCCCCCAAAAAGAGTTGGCTAAGTATTTTTCATTTTGGTTCAAAATAACTTTTGGAGGAGAGATAGCCGCCAATAGATGCATAGTCTGAGATTGTAGAACCTGCTGGATGATCACTGCTCTGCCTCCAGGGGAGAGAAGTCTGCCCTACCATCCCCCTATCTTCTTTAGAATCTTAGAAGTAATATCAGCAAAATGAGTGATCGTTTTCCTCCCAGTGTAGATGGGGCATCCAAGATAGGTCACAGAAAATTCCTGATATTTGAATCCAGTGAGTCTCCTGACCTTTTTCGTTACTTTCTTATCAACATGAGAGGCAGTCAAGAAACAACTCTTAGTAGGATTAATCTTTTGTCCTGACACTTCCTCATACTTCTTCAATTGTCTTAGAATAAGATTGAGAGAAAATATGTCCCAGGAGGTAAAAATAAATACATCATCTGCATAAGCCAGATGATTTATCTTTGGACCATACGAGTTCATCCTGAAACCAATGTATTTATTCTTCTTGTAAACATTATTGAGAAGCCTAGTCAGAAGTTCAACTGCCAAAATGAATAAAGATGAAGATAAAGAGTCTCCTTGTTTCAGGCCTCTGGTGGAGTGGAAAAAACCAAATCTCTCTCCATTGATGATTATGGGGTACCATACATCTGATAGTAACCTCCAAATGATATCTATGAAAAACTCAGAGAAGCCAAATTTCCTTAACATAAATATTAAGAAAAGCCAAGACACTCTATCATAAGCTTTTTCCATATCAACTTTAATAATTATATTCCCATATCTTTTCTTGTTTATTCCATTAATAATTTCCTGTGTATGAAGAATATTCTCAGTATTAAGTCTCCCACTGATAAAGCCGGTATGGTTTTTTGAAATCAATTTAGGAAGTAACACATTCAATCTAGAAGCCATAATTTTGGAGATTATCTTATTAGAGAAATTGGATAAATTAATTGGTCCTAATTGAGCGAAAGTAGTTGGATCTTCCACCTTCAGAATAAGAACAAGACAAGTGTAAAAAATTTGGTCAACCTTTTTTCACAAAATAAATCTTGCACAAGGTTGATTATGTCATTACTGATGATCTGCCAACACTTCTAGAAAAAATGGCCATTAAATCCATCAGGTCCAGTAGCACTATTGGGGTTAAGGTCCATAATTGCTTTTTTGATTTCATCTTCTTCAGAGAATTTGTTGAGATCTTGGTTGTCCTTCTCAATAATCAACCTGTCAATTTGGTTCAGGAAACCCAAATCTAGAATCTCTCCATTTCAGTGAATAGTTTTTCAAAATGTTTCACACCGGCTTCACCTATTTTATTATTCCCCTAAATCCATTCCCCCTCTGTGTTCTTAATTCTAGGAAGAGTTGCTGTCCTTCTTTTCTGTTTAATAATACTGAAAAAATATTTTGTGCATGAATCCCCTTCTTCATTCCATTGAATATTAGCCTTTTGTTGAAGAAAGTTGTCTTGAATGCTTAGCCATCTGATGTATTCATCATTCAATCTATTAAGTTCCTGTCTATCTTGGTCACTTCCATCAATATCTATCTTTTGTTCCAATTCTATGATTTGTTCCTCATAATATCTCAAAGATATCTCCTATGATCTCCTTAGGCCATCGGTTTAGACTCTTCGCTAGCATTTTTCAACTTTTCTTGAAGAATTCTCATAGGAATACCAATAATATTTTCCTCCCAAGAACTCTAAACTAGTTTCTGCAAATAAGGTTGAAGATTCCAGAAGTTAAGAAACCTGAAGTACTTGACACCATTTATAGGTTGGTCTGTACAAGTGAGAAGTAAAATAGTATGATCGGAACCAGTTCTGGCGAGGTGTTTAACATTTATGTCACCTATACTATCATTCCATTCCTCATTGACCAGTACCCTGTCTAATCTTTTACAAATTCTTTTCCTTTTTTTCTACCATTGGTCTAGGTAAAATTAATAACACTATAACCTGCATCAACTAATCAACAATCATCTATACATGATATGAAGTCCATACTATGGATCATTCTGTGAGGTCGGCCACCCCTCTTTTCATTGGGAGATGAGATGGTCTTAAAATCTCCAAAAACTGCTCAGGGTCCATCCAGTTTATCATTGAGCTGCTGATTGCAATTAGAAACTATGGAGCAGTCAAGACTGTCATTCCAAAAGCATCATATTTTACCATTTCTATTAGCTACAGCATTTTGGAAACCAATTTTTCTATTGTATTTGTTTAAGTTGGGAACATAGACAAAAGGCTCTTGTATGGCTACAAACTACACCTTGTGAATGTAAACAAGCTTAGATAATCTGTTGAAAGACTTTTTAGATTTCACCCCTCTTATGTTCTATATAATTGTACTAATCATAAGAAACAATTTGGGGTTATGCAACACTACTCCTTGGTCTTACTCTACTATGGGATTTCACCCTAGTAGACTTTCTATTTGCTTTGTTCTTGATCTACCTCTTGGAAAGAGGCTAGCTTTTTGAGTGAGTCGGTCAAAAGCCATATTGACTGCTTCATCCTCACACCGATTATTGGGAGGTAATACCTCAATTAGTTTTTGATCACGTCCACGATACACCTCAATAAGAGATATGACACGGTCGTATGCAATAATAATTACCCAACTAGGAGTCGAGGTCGAATCCACTGGGAGTTATGATGGGAGTTAGGAGTATATATTTGAAGCAACCAAATGGGTTATCTAAGATTGCACTTCCATAACAAGGTTTTGTTTTCTATTCTACTGTTACTCTAATGAATGCAAGATAAAGAAATAGATTATAAATAAACATTTTTGAGGTTTTTCCAATTAGATTAAAAGCCTAGGGGTGTGACCATAACCTAGGTGTTTGCCTAATGGGATAAAGACGTTAATGTTTGTTTTGTTGATTGGGGTATCTTATAGCTTTCAACTCTATGTTACCCACTCAATACCTCTCGGTCAGAGAGTGATTTTGCTTAATTTGGCTTTATCAAGTCCAAATGGGTATCAACCAAAATAGTTGATCAGATCCCAGGTCGGGTTATTACTATCTGTAGTGTTAACCCTTTAAGTAGGTTAATCAATCTTTCAATTAACCCAAGTCCTTGTTAGCTAAGTTAGCCTAGACTAGGTCCATGTTTCTCAAGTAGAGACTAAGTCAAATAAGCATGAATCAATATTTACAACCATTAATTCTAAAATTGAAGCATGAACTAAGCTAAATAATCAATATCCAATCATAAACAAGCACTAAATTAGATAGCCATAAGGTTTACCCACTAAGGTTGGGTCACAACCCTAGTAAAAGTCTACCTACTCATAATGAAAATTGCAAATAATAGACAAGAAAAGCTAATTAAACTCATAATTGAAGATTATAATTGAAATCTAATGTTAAAACACCAAAATAATGTAAACCTTCCTAAAATAGTAAAGAAAAACGGTTACAACAACTTTAGATGTTCAAACTTGACTTAATTTTGTGAAACTCTTTTATTTATATAATGCCAAAAATTGCGGACAAAAATGCCCCTCGGGAGGTTCTGCGGCCGCACTTCCATGTGCGGTCCGCAAGTTTCTTCAGCTGGCAGGAAGTGGAGTTCTGCGGTCGCATATATCTGAATTGCGGGCGCGAGGAAATCTTCTGTGGCCGCACATTTTTGGAGTGCAGCCGCGAGGCAGTCTTCTACGGTTGCACAATTCTTATGCGGTCCGCAATTCACAAAGGCTCCTGGACGTGGTCTTTTTGCATACTCTCTGATCTTTGGCTCTTATCCCAGTTCTGCGGCCGCACATTGCTGAATGTTCTGTTAGATTTCTCTTCTTGGTTTGCGGCCGCAAATGGAATTCTGCGGTCCGCAATTTCTTCTGCGGCCACATAATTCCTTCTACGGATCGCACATTTGTGCTTTTGCGCCCTTTATTTCCTTGTGCTTCGGAACACTCTTTTTGGAGTTGAAATTCATCTTGGGAGACCAAACTTTCAGTATTCCTGCGATTTTGCACAATTTCATTAGTTTCGGGAACACAATTCAATACTTTAGGACTAAAAAAATTAAAGGTGCTAATAAGCAGTCAAAATTTTCACTTATCAACTCCCCCAAACTTAAGTCTTTGCTTGTCCTCAAGTAAATAAATTAGTTCCCACCTCGAAAAGTTAAGGGCCATTTCAGCGAGTCAAAGGTGAGCCATCCACACATCAGTTGGGACCAACAATTACCTACACTACTCATGTATTATCAACAAGGTGACAAGTTAAACATTCATGCACATATAGTTCTAATGTGACATTTGAGCTTCAAGAATTGACTTTACTAATCAAGGACTCTTGCTCTATCATGTAGGTGATGGTGGACTTTAAACTCTTCCTCCTCTACTTTCCATTTTCCAGGCTCACTTAAGAAATTTAGCACTCGGTCCGAAGATTTATGAAAGGTTCACTCATCTCTCTCAAGAGAATGTCACAAGTACAGCTTCAAGTACGATATACTTGCCCCTCATGTAGATCTCCACTAATGTAAGCTCACTCGGCTTGAAATCAAGTAGGACTTCTTTCGGGATGTATTAAGGCTTTTGGATTAGGGTCAGATACAGTATGGGTGAGTGGTTACACCATTCCTTAAGCACTCCATCTTTCATTTCTTGGCTCACACTTTGCCAATTCTTAGAGGCACTTTCTTTTCATTGAGGACTAGAGATACTTAACATCACTCTTTTTTTATCATTTCATTCTTTTTCTCCCTTTTTGATTTCTCTATGTTTGGGATTATTACCTCTTTTTGAATCCATTCAAACCTTCCACTTATTCACTTTTTGTATTTTTCTTTTTGTTTTTTTCTTTACTTGCCTTATCTTCTCATAGAGATCATTTGTTTTCTCTTTTTGTACCTTGATACCCTTTTCAAGTTCCTCGTCTCTCCCCCAAACTTACGGTTTAAGCCATTGGTTTCACGAGAGTGTTAAGGAAAGCTCGGGTGCCAAGAGAGGGTCACGACAAAACGGGTAAATGCTTGTAACATGGTTATCAAATGAGAAAGGCTAGAGGCTCAAAGGGGTTGACTAGGAATAATGACATTGGTTTGCAATAGAAATCTCAAACAGGCCAAGGAGAGCCTACAATCACTTCTCAAACCAAGCAAAACTTAGGATTTCGCCTTGAAACACATTCGGGGCAAGTTCTAGACCCTTCGCATGGATATTTGGACTAGCAACAATTCATCTCACCCTTCACGCAACCGGATTGTTAAAGAGGACAGAGTCGAAGGCCCACAACAACCACATTCAAGTTTAAGGATCACTATGGTCTAATTAAACCATTCGGTGATTGCCAAAGTCAACATAAGAGTCACAAAGTCACTAAATAGAGCTATTTCTTTCAAATTTCTTGTATCTAACCATAAGCACATAGTTAAGTGTGTTGGTACCAATTGAAGCATGGTTGACTCTTAGAGCATGACTTAATTAAGTCTTTTTTTAATTACTACTACTACTATTATTACCTAAACACAAAAACGGACTCATTCCCTTAAGAAAGTTGTCAAGCCATCCATCATTGGGACGAGTCACTCGGTTCACACAACAACTACCTTTGGAAAGAACCGTGGTATTAAGAAAACCAAAGGCTTATTATCTACTAAAATATAAAAAGAAGCTACTAAATCAAATAAAGATGCTAATAAATCAAACAAAGAACTAATAAAGAAACGAAATAAAGAAGCTAATAAGCAAAAACTACTGAAGATAAAATGAATATACATAATGAGAGAAAGAGAGCGAATATATACATAATAAGAAGAGAGAAAATAATATCAAGTTATTACATGCAAAATGTCTCAGAATGTATCAAATATAATCAATAAACTTCACCCCCCGAATAAAGATAAGCATTATCCCCAATGCTTAACAAAATAAGAGTAAAAGAGGGGAGAGAGTGAAAACAACTCCCTATAGCTCCTTGGACATCTCTATGTCGCCAACAATGTCATCGCCCTACGGCTCAGCCAACTGGATCTCATCATCCTCGACTCTGGGTGTAGCCCGATTGGCGAATATCTCGTCCACTGCCTCAACAGTGTCGGCATCAAGGTCTGGCTCGTCAGACTAGCCAGCTGGTGCTACCAGTGCAGATGGTGCTGCAGGATCTGATGTCGATTAATGCGGGTCAAGTTACATGTCAAATGGAAGATCTCCGGCTATAGCAATTTTGTGCACCTCTTTTCGGAGCTTATCCACTGACTTCTTGCTGGCCTGGGATTTCCGCATCTTCTTTACTTTCTTTCCTAACTCTTCGATCATTGACCCGTGCTGTACCAAGGTAGCCATAATAGTGTTATGGTTCTCTAAGAGCTTTTTCAATGTCTCTTCAATTGTAGTAGCACTGGATAAGTCAGACATATTTGCAGTGGCTGTCTATATCCAGTTATTGAGGCTCGCTAATGTCTAGGAGACTCGCAGCGCAAAAAGTAGGATAGTAGGCATGGGCACTGGCTTCAAAGACGAGGTGGGAGTTATGGCGGGAATTACAGTAGGGGCTGTCGATGATAGAAGAGGCATAACTACAGCACTGGAGGAAAGCTCAGCTGAAGTGGATAAAACATCAACTGCCTCAGCAGCTACCGTAGCTGGCTCATCAGACTGGCCCGTGGTGGTAGGAGGTTGAACTTTCTTCTTTGGATTGTTCGCATCCATCAGTGAATACCAAGTAAAAGGCTTCTTCGGCCTCACCTTTGTGTCATAATCCCTCAGCTCTACCCTTGCATCCGTGAGATATTCTGTAATAGTTTTGGGATACGGGTAGGATGAGTCATCTTGCCGAGCAATCACTAAGATGTTGGCCGACATCACAACCCTCACATTGATAGGGTACCCGGCCATAATAGAAGCAACCAGAATTGCCCGAGGAATCGGAAGGTAAGTCTCATTCTGGCTTGGGTCCAGTCTGCTGCAGACGAAAGTTTGCCACCCCATCGCTTCGAAACTCAAAGTGCTCCGGTGGATAGGAACCCCGGCGGCAATCCATGGAGGTGGTAGCCCTGGTGCTGCTATAATGTCTGATAACCAAGGTCGCGCTGCATCTCCCAATGCATACTTCTCCAAATATTCCTTTGGCTCAATATCTTCGAAGCCCAAGTACGTGTTGAGTGTATGTTGATAAAATCTCACTTTTAAGTTACGTACTTTAGTCACTTTTGTCCCCTTTTTGATGTGAGCCACATTTGCATAGAATTCCCAGAGCAGGTACTCTTTGGCGTTCAATACACTTTGAGTGAATCACATCCACCCCTTGCATTTCCTGAACTGTCTCAACACTGCTGGGTTGTACCTATCCAAATCTTTCAATAGTTTTTGGAGCTCGAGAGTTAGCGACTCACTGGCCACCATGTACGAAAGCTGGTGAAGGCAGCCAAGCTGACAAATCGGTCCTCCCAAACCTCTTTCTTCTTTGACCTTTTAAGGTCGGCAGCTGTAGCATCTCCCCTTCTACTATCATTGGGGATATCATGAACTGGTGTATCATGTGCCTCAGGGACAGGTGTAGCCGATGGCTTAAAATCCTGACAAACACTCTCCGAGTCCTCGAAAGTGTTATGAGAAGAGGATGGTTCGTCCCTGAGCTGCTATCTCCCTGACGGCCTCGACTGTACGGTCGGCTGCTCCTGGACAGAGGCTGAATTTCCCTCTGATGCTTCACTAGATGGGACATATGAGATCATCTCGGAGAGATCTGCACTTCTACCTCTGCATGTTGTAGTTTTCTTTGTAATTGTCTTTTGTTGTCCAAGGGGTAGGGCACTCTTGCCTCGACCTCGAGAAGGTTCACTCCTCCCTTTAGATGTGTCGCCTAGTCCCCTAGATCAAACCATTGTCTGTATCAATCAAAGGCGATTGTTAGTTGCAATTTAATATTCAAACATACCCAGAAGACATGCAAGTAAGATATAAACTAGAAGACACGGTGAGGGTACACAGTCAANCCCATATTTGCATAGAATTCTCGGACCAGGTACTCTTTGGCGTCCACTACACTTTGAGTTAACCACATCCACCCCATGCGTTCACTGAACTGTCTCAACACTACTGGGTTGTACCTATCAAAATCTTTCAATAGGAACTGCCGCTCGAGAGTTAGCGACTTCATTGGCCATAATGTATGAAAGCTGGTGAAGGAAGCCAAGCTGACAAATTGGTCCTCCCAAACCTCTTTCTTCTTCAACCTTTCGAGGCCGGCAGCTGTAGCATCTCCCCCTCTGTCATCACCGGGGATATCCTGAACTAGTATATTCTGTGCCTCGGGGAAAAGTGCTATGAGATGAGGACGACTCGTCCCTAAGTTGGTATCTCCCTTGTGGCCTTGACTGTACGGCCGACTGTTCCTGAACAGAGGCTGATTTTCCCTCTGATGCTTCCCTAGACAGGACATATAAGCTCGTCTCAAAGAGATCTGCACCTCTCCCTTTGCCGGTTATAGCTTTCTTTGTAATTTTCTTTTGTTGGCCAAGGGGTATGACACTCTTACCTCGACCCCGAGAAGGTTCACCCCTCCCTTTAGATGTGTCACCTCGTCCCCTAGATCAAACCATTGTCTGTATCAAGCGAAGGCGATTGTTAGTTGCAATTCAATGTTCAAACATACCCAAGAGACATGCAAGTAAGATATAAACCAGAAGACACAGTGAGGGTACGCATTCAAAGCATGGTTGCAGGAAACCAGATCTGCGGTCCGCATAATTTTCTTGCGGCCGTAGATTTGGACTTGCAGATCGCACAATATTGTCTTGCGGCCGCAAAAGTGAAGTGCGGTCAACAAAATTTCACTTGCGTTCGCACCTCTAAATCCAAAAAAGTGCCAACTCTTTGATGACAGAGAATTGGCTGATGTGTGAATGCAACCTATTTTTCTGTGATCCGCACAATTAGACCTGGGACAGCACATTTGAGTCAAAAAGTGTAGACTCTCTGATGATAGTAAAAAGACTATTCTGCGGCCGCGATGGAAAATCTACGGTCCGCACATTTTATCTTGCAGCTTCAGATCCCTTCTTTCACTATGTTTCCCTAAATGCACAATTTGAGGAACGCAAAATTTCATATGCGGCCGCAGAACTCAAAAACTACGAACAATCCAGTTTTTTTTCTATCTACATTTATCAATTTTGTGCAAATTTTGACATGGAAACAACATATATTGAGTCATGAAAATATGTTGACCCAGTCCCCATAAAGCACGTATTAGTTAACCCATTACAGATTTATCCCCACGTGAATGCACAATTGAATTCCATTGACAAATGGCCTAAACATGACTAAAAATCTACAAATTAAAAGAAAACGATTAACAAGAAATTGAAGCATACCAGATGAATGAGTGCGATGAGTGACTGGACAAAGATGCTGTGTGTGTGGACAGATAGATTCACCAAGAATTTTCAAGAGAGTGCTATTTTTGTGCTCAGACAGTGAAAACCGTAACCCTTTCCCCTACCCTTCTATTTATACTTATGGTCTATGAAAGGGGAAGAAGGTCAAGTGAGGCAGCACATTTTCATGTTCGGTACGTACTCTATTACCTGGGGCATTAACTTCAGCATCTCATCTGCGATCCGCACAATTTTGTGTGTGGCCGCAGATCTCATGTGCGATCGTAAATTTCCCTTGCGGTCGCACATTGACCTCTTCTATGACAAGAACAAACTTTAGAGAGTTTGTATTGTCCATTTCTCATTTTTGCGGTCCGCAAGATAATGGTAGGAGCGCATTGTTCTTTTGCTATAACATTCCAAATTGTGCGGTCCACACAAATCAACAGCCATATTTTTGTCCACAGTTCCTGTAAGTCACACTCAGCCCTGTAGCACACTTCAAATCAAGTTAGAACAAAAATAACACCTAACTACCAAAGAAAAAATAAAAGAAACATGGGTTGCCTCCCAATAATCGCTTGATTTAACGTCGCGGCATGACGCAGAATACTATTAATTGAAATGAATGACCGCCACGACGTGGCTATCTCCAACTTTTCCCAAGTAGTTCTTCACCCGGTGACCATTGACTCAGAATACTTTATTGTTTTTGTTCTTCAAGTCCAATGCCCCAAAAGGTATCACACCCATAATTTCAAAAGGACCACTCCATTTAGACTTTAGCTTCCTGGGAAACATCTTCAACCTTGAGTTAAACAACAATACAAGATCGCCCTCCTTGAACTCTTTGTTCCAAATGTATTTGTCATGAAGATATTTTATCTTTTCTTTGTACAAGGACGCACTTGCATAAGCATGATACCGGAACTCATCTAATTCATTCAAATGTGCAACCCTCAAGTTAGCGGCTACATCCCAATCAAGATTCAACGTCTTTAGAGCCCACATGGCCTTGTGCTCAAGTTCCACCGAAATGTGACAAGCTTTCTCGAACACCAACCGGTATGGTGACATTCCGATAGGTTTTTTGTAAGCCGTCCGATAAGCCCATAGTGCATCATCAACATTCTTGGCCCAATTCGTCCTATTAGCATTTACCGTTTTGGACAAAATACTCTTTATCTCCCGGTTGGAAATTTCCACTCGACCTCTAGCTTGTGGATAATAGGGAGTCATGACTTTATAAGTAACACCATACTTTCTAAGTAAAGTGTCGAAAGCCTTGTTGCAAAAATATGACCCCCCCCATCGCTTATAATTGCCCGCGGAGTACCAAACCTTGGGAAAATATTCTTCTTCAAGAACGCTACCACACTTCTAGCCTCATTGTTGGGTAGAGAAACGACATCAACCCATTTGGACACATAATCCACCGCGACCAAGATGTAGGTATTTCCACAAGAACTCACAAAAGGACCCATGAAGTCAATACCCCACACATCAAAAATATAAATCTCCAAAATATTAGTGAGAGGCATTTCATATTTCTTTTAGATTCCACCAGCCCGTTGACATTCATCACATCTTTTCACTAGCTCACTAGCATCCTTGTAAAGTGTGGGCCTATAGAAATCGCAACTTAGCACTTTGGCCGCCGTTCTTGCTCCACCATGATGACCACCATATGGCGAAGAATGACAAGCCCCAAGAATTTAACCTTGCTCTTCTTTTGGTACACATCTTCTAATCACCCCATTCGTACAAATCCGGAAGAGGTATTGTTCATCCCAATAATAATCTTGACAATCTCGTTTGAGCTTATTCCTTTGGTTTGAAGAGAACTCATCCGGGATGATTCCACACACAAGGAAATTTGCTAGATCTATGAACCATGGCACCTCTTTCATTGAAATAGCCAAGCGTTTCTCACCGGGGAATGAGCCATTGATTTCAAGGCCATCATGTAGCCTCCCCTCCTCCTCCAAATGAGATAAGTGGTACGCCACTTGGTTTTCACTCCCTTTTCTATCTTGGATGTCAATATCAAACTCTTGCAACAAAAGCACCCATCTCATCAACTGAGCTTTGGAGTCCTCCTTGCTCATAAGAAACCGAAGCGTCGCATGATCCATGTGGACAATGACCTTTGCACCCATCAAGTACGGGCGAAACTTCTCCATTGGAAACACAATGGAAATGAGCTCTTTCTCCGTAACAGTGTAGTTGACTTGGACACCATTCATGGTCTTACTAGCATAGTAGACAGGATGAAAAATCTTGTTGATGCGTTCCCCCAAAACAGCCCCAACCGCTACGTCACTTGCATCACACATGAGTTCAAAATGGACACTCCAATTTGGAGTGGTGATGATGGGAGTAGTTGTCAACTTGAACTTCAACAATTCAAAATCTTTCATGCACTCATCATTGAAGTTTAACTTAGAATCCTTCTCTAGAAGCTTGCACAACGTATTCACCACCTTAGAGAAATATTTGATGAAGCACTGGTAGAAATCCGCATGGCCTAAGAAACTCCACACACCCTTTACCGAAGTTAGAGGTTGAAGTTTAGAAATCACCTCAATCTATGCCTTGTCAACTTCAATTCCATTCTTTGAGATTTTGTGGCCAAGGACAATGCCTTCCTCGACCATGAAATGAAATTTCTCCCAATTAAGCATTAAATTTGTTTCTTCATATCTAGCCAACACTTTATCCAGATTCACAAGACAATTATCAAAAGAATCTCCAACCACCGGGAAGTCATCCATGAAAACTTCAAGGTAGTCCTCCACCATGTTCATGAAAATAGCCATCATACACCTTTGAAAAGTCGTCGGTGCATTGCACAAACCAAATGGCATCCACTTGAAGGCGAAAGTACTATAGGGACATGTAAATGTTGTTTTCTCTTGATCCTCCGGAGCAATAAGAATTTTGTTGTATCCCGAATACCCATCAAGAAATCAATAGAAAACATGGCTGGCCAATCTATCAAGCATTTGATTTAAGAAAGGAAGTGGAAAATGATCCTTTCTTGTGACTTTGTTGAGCTTGCGATAGTCCATACATACCCTTCATATGGTCACCATTCTTGTAGGAATCAACTCATTCTTGTCATTGGTGACCACCATCATTCCCCCATTATTTGGGACACATTGAACCGGAGAAGTCCACGAACTATCGGAGATGAGGTAGACAACCTCGGCATCCAACCACTTGATAATCTCCTTCTTGACAACTTCTTGCATAGCCTTATTGAGTCTCCTTTGATGTTCAATATATGGTTTGGTGCCTTCCTCCAAGTTGATCTGCATGCAAAATGTGGGGCTTATCCCCTGAATATCTGCCAAATTCCACCCAATAGCCTTCTTCCTCTTTTGTAGAACCGCCAAAGTAGAGTCTACCTGCACGTTAGTCAAACAAGAGGAAAGAATAACCGGTAAAGTAGAACAAGGACCAAGAAATTCATACCGAAAATATGGAGGCAATGGCTTCAACTCCAAGGTATGAGGCTCTTCAATAGAAGGCTTTGTAGGAGGAGTTGTCCTATTTTCATGATCCAAGGACAATTTTCGGGGAGCATAGTTGTACGACCCCATTCCTTGCAAAGAGTTCACACATTCCATGAAGCCATCCATCTCGTCATCATAAAAGTTGAGAAAGATGGCCTCCAACATATTACCAACATTGATCACAACACTTGATTCATCAACAATAACATCGGTCACCAAGTCCAAAAAAGAGCACACCTCATTGCTATTTTGTTGCCGCATGGACTTAAACACACGGAAGACCACTTTTTCATCACCAACCCGGAATGTAAGTTCTCCGACTTCAGCATCCCAAAGAGCCTTCCCCGTAGCAAGGAAAGATCTCCCGAGAATAATTAGCACCTCATAATCAACTTCACAATCTAGAATGACAAAATCCGCTGGAAGAATGAATTTATCAATACGAACCAAGACATCTTCAATCACTCCCAAAGGTCTCTTCATAGTACGATCAGCCATTTGCAATCTCATAGAGGTGGGTCTTGGTTGCCTAATTCCCAAGGTCTTGAAAACCGAATAGGGCATCAAATTTATACTTCCCCCAAGATCACAAAGAGATTTTGCCAACTCGGCACTTCCAATTGTACAAGGAATCGTGAAAGCACCGGGATCCTCCAACTTAGAATCTATTGAATGCACAATTGCACTACTTGATGAGTGACTTTGATGGTTTCAAAATTCATTGGCCATTTCTTTGTCACGAGATCCTTCATAAACTTTGCATAGCCAGGCATTTATTCCAAAGCTTCAACTAATGGCACATTGATTGAGAGACTCTTCATCATTTGAATGAACTTCTTGAATTGGTTCTCACCATTTTGCTTGGCAAGTCTTTGAGGGTATGGAGGTGGAGGCTTAGGCAATGGTGCCTTAGCCTTTTGTACTACCGACTCCAGTATGTCAATAATGTGATCCATAGACGGGTTGACCTCCTCTTGAGTCTCTTCCACACTATCGTCAATATCAATCCGAACTTCATCATTTGATTGCACCACATTGTTCGGGACCTCTTCTTATTGTACCACTTGCTCTTCATCCACAAGTTGCCTTTGACTTGAGATGGGTGCATTCCCACCTCTTCCACTTCTTGTAGTAACAGCCATGGCATGCCCCGTGTTATTTCCACCCTTTGGGTTTACTACTATGTCACTTGGTAGTGCCCCCTTAGGACGAGAATTTAGAGCTTGAGAGATTTTTCCTATTTGCACTTCTATGTTGCGGATCGATGTGTTGTGTGATTCAATTTGGGTATCCGAATCGGCATGCGTTTCCATCATTTGCTTGAATATATTCTCAATATGCCCCATCTCATTGTTTGAAGAACGTGGACTATGGGAAGGATAATGAGGCGGATTGCTTGGTTGTTGATTCATCGGGGGCCTTTGAAAACCCTACCCCCGGTTGTCTTGATTATTGTTCTATCC
>AWOL01S0052651.1:0-12947 GCA_000715115.1 Nicotiana otophora
AATAAAGGTCTGAATAAAATAAAGCTGTCTGAAAATAAACACACAGCTAAAGTAAAATAGACAAGGACTTCAGAACTGCGTACACCATGCATTTATACCTCAAGTCTCCTTCGAATAGCTGAAATCCGAGCAAGTCTATGGCACGCCGCTGAGACTAACTCCAAAATCTGCACAAGAAGTGCAGAGTGTAGTATCAGTACAACCGACCCCATGTACTGGTAAGTGCTGAGCTTAACCTCGACGAAGTAGTGACGAGGCTAAGGCGGTTCACTTACATTAACATGTACACAATATTAATAACAACCACAAATAATAGAAATAAATCAGGTAACTCGTTTATAATAATTGATGCCAACTCAGTAGTCATAATCCATTATTATTTCAACCAATTCCGTTGCAGCGTGCAACCCGCTCTCACAATATATTCATATTCAATTCTGTTACAACGTGCAACCCGTTCTCCCAATATATTCCTTTTAATCAAGTCTGTCATATATTTATTTCAATCAAGTAATATATAGACTTTTAAATAAGTCTGTTGTGGCATGCAATCCGATCCTCCAATATTGAGTTTTAAATAAGTCTGTTGTGTCATGCAATCTGATCTCCCAATATTAACTTTTAAATAAGTCTATTGCGGCGTGTAATCCGATCCCCCAATATTGTCTTTTAAATAAGTCTATTGCGGCGTGCAATCTGATCCCCCAATATAGATATATTTACTTTCATTTTCGTTGCAGCGTGTAACCCGTTCCCCCAATATATATAACTTTTAACAGCTCATAATGTAAATAAAAATTACTCCAATAAATACCACGTCCAATGAGAAACTATTAAGCATCAAGGCACACAATAATTATAATTTATTTATGAATAAACAATGGCAATAATAATTTATTTTGAAAATCGGGGAGAAAATACACAGTTTAATATTTAATATGCTAAATGTTAAGTAGCAATTAGTGCACATAATTCAAATAAGCATGTAGCAATTATTACAGGAATTTAAGAATTAATATTTGGCAAAGAATAAGAGAGAAACAATTATTATAATAATTAATTCATGTATTAAATGTTTTTTAGGATTTTTAAATAATTATGCAAACAATTAATTTGACGACGTATAGGCATTCGTCACCTCGCTTATACGTCGTTCACATGCAATTCACATAACAATTAATTTAAGGGTTCTATTCCCTCAAGTCAAGGTTAACCATGACACTTACCTCGCTTTGTAAATTCCAATCAATTACTCAACCACAACTTTTTCTTTTAAATTTGTCTCCAAACATTTCAAATCTATTCACAAACAATTCGATATATTCAATACTAATCATAGGAATTAATTCCATATGAATTTATTAATTTTCCGGATAAAAATCTAAAATTCATTAAAATATTCGACAGTGGGACTCACATCTCAAATCCCGCAAAAACTCACGAAATTCGAACACCCGTTCCGATACGAGTTCAACCATACAAACATTATTCAATTTCGATATCAAATGGACCTTCAAATCTAAATTTCTCGTTTTTGGAAGATTTTAGAAAATTCTGATTTTTCTTCCATAAATTCATGGATTTATGATATAAACGAGTATGGAATCAAGAAATATAATCAATATAAGATAAGGAACACTTACCCACAATGTTTCCCGTAAAAATCGGCCTAATATTTGCCTTAATCGAGCTCAAAACGACCAAAATATGAAAATAATATCGGACTCTTCGATATATACACTGCAATTTCGCACCTGCGGTGCCTGGGCTCGCACATGCGAGCTCGCATCTGCGAGAAAAATCTCGCATCTGCGAAATGGGGCTGTATGGTGAGGCCTCACACCTGTAGAGGAAAAATTCGTACCTGCGCTGCCTTCACTTCTGCGATTATTGTGTCCGCTTCTGCGGACACGCGGGTGCGTGCAGGTTTTCGTACCTGCAGACTTTTGCCCAGCCACGCCCGGGCGCATCTGCGATCGAAGGCTCGCTTCTGCGAGCTCGCACCTGCGGGCAAAAATCCGCAGGTGCGATTACAACAGAAGGAAGAATTCAGATTTTGCTTAAGTCCAATTCTTGTTCCGATTTCGATTCGAGTCACACTCGGGGTACGCGGGACCCCGTCCGAATATACCAATAAGTCCATAAACATAATACGAACTTACTCGGGGTCTATAATCACGTCAAACAACGCTGAAATTACAATTCACACCCCGATTCGAACTTTGAGTTTTAAACGTTTTCATTTGCAAATCTCGTGCCAAACCATATTAAATGAATCCAAAATGACTTCAAATTTGGCACACAAGTCCTAAATGACATAACGGAGTTATTCAAATTTTCAGAATCGGATTCCGACTCCGATATCAAAAAGTCAACCCCGTGGTCAAACTTGGAAATCTTTAGCCTTTAAATTGCTAGTTCCGTTAAATGGGCATAACTTGAGTTAGGGACCTCCAAATTAAATTTCGGGCATATGTTCAAGTCCCAAATCACGATACGGAGCTACTGAAACTGTTAAAACACCGATCCGAGTCCGTTTACTAAAAAGATTGACCAAAGTCAACTCAGTTGATTTTTAAAGCTCTATTTCATATTTTAATCCATTTTTCACATAAAAACTTTTCAAAAAATTGTACGGATTGCACACACAAGTCGAGGAATGATAAATGGTGCTTTTCGAGGTCTTAGAACACAGAATTACTTATTAAATTTAAAGATGACATTTTGGGTCTTCAGAGTATGATTCAAAAAGATTGACACCTTTAAATATTTGCTTAATAAAATACATTTGTAGCAATATAAGTGATATGACAGGTTTCAGACCATAAGTTTTAAAAATTTTATAGCCACACAAAATGCTATACCTTATTTAAAACCACATATATTAAAAAATCTTCTTTCCTTTATTAAAGTTTGTGAAGTAAGACAATTCTTTTGGAACAAGGGAGTACTTCTTACCGTAGACGTCGCAAGTTTATTCTTCGGATTCGCAGCATATGAAGTATTTCAAACACCATGAAGATCAATAACTGATAACAGTATGATCACTAATTCGAGTGTAATTCTCATAAGCAATTTGACAAACACCTTGGGTACATGTTTGACTGAAAACAATCAGTGTAATTCAGCCCGTGAACAAAACTCCAGTGGAGAGATACTGTGGAAGAAGACGCAGAGGAAGAGATTGAAGAGAAAAATAATAGTATTAGTATAGGAGAAGTAGAGCCAATCAGCCTTAATGCCTTCTATGGGATTGCAGAATGCTCAATTGAAGCTGACAGAGGTAGCAGTCTAGCAGAAGTCAAAAGAGAGAAAATCGATGGAAATTTTGAAGAGGAGAGGGGAAGGGGAATAAAAAACAGCTAAATTTTAGAAAATGAAAATAAATTAGAAAAAGTTGTTTACTCTCGGGTCAATGTTACCTTATATAATCAGACTTATCTATAACAGTTATCTTTTGTAGTATTATTTCGTAATAACAGACAAAATTCTTTTGAAATTTATTTTTTATGATATATTTTACTTTTATATAACAGTTTTTTACTTATAATACCAAAATTCATCATTATAACAATAAATTCTTTATAAAATTACCACTGTACAACAGCATTGCTCAAATGTTAATTGATTTTATGATTTTTCACTTTCGTTCCTAGTCATTTATTTTTATAATAATGCTGTGTTGTCATAAAGCTACATATAGAAACAGAATCTCTAAGCTAACTAATATTATGTTGTCTAGTATTTTGACCTAATATCTGAAAATTTTAATATCGTACACCTAGAGATGGATTATAATTTCGAGAAGATGGATACATTATTAGCTAAAAAGAGATGTATTCAGATTATAAATTTAACGGATTCAACCTTTAGGCTTTTATTATTGAACCAATTACGTTTTTGAATTTAAAGGGTTCAAAATGAGTATTTAAAAATAGAATTTTTACATATATATTAATATTTTATATCGAAAACATTAGGATTAGTTGATCCGACGGATAATTCTACACGCTCCATTACTATTAGTTTTAATATACATCTAAATTTTTAAATAAAGTTTTACAATGATGAAAGAAGAATAGGAATTCTAGTATGTTGTATAGGGTAAAATCGGTTCGTAATAAATACTTGAATAATAGAGCAACACGTGGAACTGGAGACAGACGGAAAGTAATGTAAATAGAAACCAAGAGGGGACAGCAGCTTCGGTTGGCACCAGGTAGATCCCGAAGGGAATATTGCTAGTAAAGACAAATGAATGTTTGTCACCCGATGACATTCAATGAAGAATATTCTTCAATATTAAATATACAATCCGTTATAGAGAATTTTGGCATTCATAGCCTGCCATTACATATTCATCAAAGGCCCCATAATTGTCATTTAAGAGGGGCTTGATCCTAGGACCTTGTTCCCTAGGTGCAATTATAAATAGTGACTTCAACAACCATTGTAGAGGAGAAATTTTTCGGACAAACTTATACTACACATTATTCTAAACTCAATAATATTTTATTTTTTGTCTATTGATATTCTTATTACTGTCTTCCGAAGCTGTGCTCCCGAAACCAAGCTATTTGTTATCTTATCCCTATTTCAACGCTAAGACTTGCACTTTATCTAATTTATTTATTATTTTGGGATCAAATCGATTCGCTTGTCTATAAACTACGTTACAAATTAAACTGTACCGTTTTACGAGTAAACATATGTTGGACTTGAAAATTTTTAAAGAAAGAAAAAAAATACTTAATTAAAATACAAGAAAGGACATCGGACATGCCATCTTGCTAAATTATAGAAAAAAGAAAAGATAAAATAACAAGACACATATAGGATTAGAATCCCAACTTCACTTAGGGAAGTGCACTTAATAATCAATATAATGCATCATATGAGACCTTGAGCTTGGATGTATACATGCATATTAAGTAGGGTTGAGCCATGCCCCAGTTAGTTTTGCTCCAGTAAATGTCAATGACAATTTAGATTATTAAAATGTCCCCTACTTTGTTTCAAAGGTTAGGATTTAATTTCAGTTTTTTTTTTTCACAGGACTTATTTTAGGTTTAATCTATATTAATGATGACAATTGAAAAAGATTATTCTATTTTTAGTTACCGGAACTCGCCAATTTATCTTTGTTTTGTACATAGTTTCTCTTTACATGTCAAACATTATTCTCAACATAAAATTGTCGACAGCTGGTAATGTATTTCATATTATGGGTGTTAACCGGACGGGCTGGTCCGGGTTGAACATGAAAAAAATAGCCTGTCCGGTTAGCGGTCCGGGCTGGATAGTGTGCTGGTTAACAGGGCTGGTAATGGGTTGGGAAAATCTGGGTTAATTAGGGGCCGTCCGGGTTCGGGCTTAACGGGTCCGAACCGGGCCGAGTTACTTATTTGTTTTTAAGTATATTATGTTTTTCTTATTCAATGTTATTGATACTTAAGTATTTGCAAACTTCTAAGACTTAGAATTAAACTTTAAACTTTAAAGTTTAAGGTTTTAAATTTTAAATTTTAATTTTAAATTTTTAAAATTGAAAGTAAGTGGCTACAAAAAATTATTTAATAAGACCAATATGTAAGGATCAAACTCCGAAGGCTTTCGTTTTATATTTTCATTGAATAATAAATAATACTTCAAATTAATTTTCGCCGTTTTGATCTTATCCAATCTCTGAAGCACGCTAGAATTTCCAAAGCTTTGCTGCCCAATAAATGACGGGTATCTCCTAGTTGCTGCCTTGCTTGGCTAAATACGCTCACTGATGCGATTGTTGAAATCGGCACATTTAGCACGTCTCGAGCCATGGCCGAAAGAACAGGAAATTGATTTGAGTTGCTCCGCCATCAACAACGGTAGAAATTTCTTTGTACGGGGCTCTGGTGACTTTTGCAAGTAGAATTGGAGTTCATCAATATTCCTGCTACTGGTTTGTTGATGCTCTCCTAGTGTAGACCAAATCAAATAATCTTCAACGCCATCATTATCCTCCAAAGCACCTGAAGCAGATGTTGAAACTGAACTTGAAGGAATATTTGCATCTACAGCAGCAGAAGCATCAACAATGTTAGCATAATAATTATATAAAGTTTGGAAATATTTGTGTAGATCAGAAATACAAGTTTCAACATCAGGGGTTTCGGTTGGTCCAATATCCATATAAACATATAAAGTAGTGATTAATTGGCAACAAGTAGCCATTTTGATATAAGAGTTTAAAATAGCACCAATTAGGTAAATAGGGGGAATTGAGTAGAAATATTTTTTAAATTTATTTAGCATAGATTTAACAACAGAAGTATATCCTTCTTTCTTCTTCAAATTATGGAATAAGAGAAATTTCAGCAATATGAACTAAACCATTTGCAATAGTAGGATAATAAGCTCTAGAAAACTCAAGTGTAGCCACATAAAATTTTTGTAATATTTTTACAACATCTTCAATGGCATCCCTAGTTCTAGATGTTAACAAACGGTTAGGATCGGTACAATGAGAATTAACAACTTCAGTTATAGGCATTTTATATTTATGACAACATCTTAAGAATAAATAAGTATAATTCCACCTAGTAACTATTTCTTCAGGCATGAGTTTTGGTTTTAGTCTATACTGTACACATTTTTCCTTAAATGTATTTAATCTAGCGCTTCTATTATTTTCTTGAATTAGACCAACAACTCTTCTCGCTAAAGTGATCTCATCTCTAAATAATTCAAGGCCACTGACATGCACACCTAACATGAAATATTTCAGGAAGTGGTGCGTGTAGATGCAATTTTAATATTGTAACAGCAGAATTGTTGTTAGAAGCTTTATCAAATGACATACACAAAACTTTTTCTGAAAGATTGTAAAATATAGCAACTTCATGGATAGTATTACTTATAAACGCACTAGTATGACTTTGATCTTCATCATATTTAAAAGTAATAATACGTTTTTGCATACAAAAATTATCATCTATCCAATGGCATGTAACAGTCAAATAATCATTTTCATTAACAACACGACCAATATCAGAAGTAAGAGAAACTCTACAAGAAAGACTAGCGAACAAATAACGGATATATGTCGGATATTGTCCAAAAAGCCGAAAGATATCAGCTCTACAAGTACTTCTAGGAATACCTTTAAACAAACGGCTATAAATTCTTTGAATATAAGTAACAAGATATGATGAAGCAGCAAAATTAAAAGGTAAACAATCTAAAACAATCATTTTAGCTAATTCTTCCCGATCTTTCGCTATATCGTATTTTCCCATTAAACCTCCAGTACCCGGGTTAAATATTTTTGTCCACCTTCCTCATTAGCACCCCATGCAATAGGGTGGTTATCTACCATGTTCCTGCGAAGTAGACCTGTTCCCCCTTGCTTACCTCCGGTCTCATGTTTATAAACTTTCTTACAAAATTGACATGCTACATAATTTTTATCTTCTTCTAGTCTTTCAAAAATATTCCAACACTTACTTCTTAATCTTCGATTCCTCTTAATAGGGAGGGGAAGCCTACCTGTATTACCACGATCTCCATCCCTAGTATTTTGAGTTTGACTAGCATTACCATGTGTAGTTGGTAGTGTTTCAAGATTATCAAGTGATTGATTATCGTCTAAATTATCATCTATACTATAATTTTCTTGAAGTTGCTCATAATGTACATTTAAATTTTTCAGGTGAACTTTCAGAAATATGTGTAAAGCTACTAGAAGAACCAACACCACCTCTTGATCTTTTAGGAGTTTTACTCTTACTTCTACCACCTCTACTAGTACACGCTTTTTTGGCTTCTCCAATTATATCTATTATGTAAATTAAATTAAGAAATTAAATTAATAATTCTAAATAATAAAATAAAATATACACCAAAGAAGAGAAAGAGATGGAACGAGTGTACCGGGATTCCGGATGCCGCATTAAATTTGATATCACACTTCAGTTGATATTTGATGACATTAATATTGATACCACACTTCACTTGAATACTTGATATCTGGTGATATTAATATTGATACCACACTTCACTTGAATACTTAATATTTGATAATTATAATTTTGTAGTGACTAAAGTAAATATTTGATAAAACTTGAAATAATAAGTAATTGAGAATTTAACAGCACTAAGCAATATTATCAAGAGAGAATTGAGAGAGAATTAGCATAGTAAGAGAGTAAATTGTGAGAAAAAATAAAAAAGAAGGGGGGCTATTTATAGTTTTTAAAAGGTTAAAATTGTAATTTATCAATTATTAGGGGAGAGGCTATTTTCTTAAGAGGGTAGGCCGAAATGGCCAAATTTGCAAAAAATGATCGTTGCCAACGGTCATAAAAAAATGACCGTTGGCAACGGTAAAAATTTTAAAAAAACCATTTCCAACGGTAATCGGGCTGGACCAGGTTGTAGCCCAGTAAAAACCCGGCAATTCCTTTTGGCGTCTGCAACAGGAATATCCATTCTATCCAAACAAACAGAATAAAACATGGACAAACTCTCCTTAAGAAAGGATCTTTTAGTACATAAAATTTGTTACCTATAATCTTAATTTGGTGGTAGAAATATGATACTGTATACGGTTGAAATAGATTTCGACCTTCCTACGTTCGATCGAGTTAAAGTGGTAAGAAGTCGGAGTGAGATTTTGGGAGTGAGCTCCGAAGACAGTACTAACGAGCCTCGAGTTAGAAGGCTGCTCGAGGAGTCGACTCGATAACCTTATCGAGCCCGTGACCGAATCGATCCGCAAGGCATTGCTTCGAGGTCGGAAATGCGCGACGCCCATCCCGAAGGTCGAACTCGAGCCAAGACCGAAGGGCTCGACCCAGTAACGAGTTCGAGCCAGAATTGAGCTCACAGACAAGAGTCGTTGCAACCGCACCAAGAGAGAGAATCTTGGCGGGAATCGAGAAACAGACAAATCATCATGGGTCCTCCACTATATGCTTTATTTTATTATCTTTTGTAATGACCCTCTACTATAAAAAGGGGAATCCTTGTAAGCTATAGATACACGGAATACACTGGAAAACAAAAAGACCTCCTTGTGCTTGTTTTACTTCATTTTATTCGTTCTTTCTGATTCATTATTCCCACTGTCATAGTCAAGAATATTCGTATTGCTATCTCTCTATACGATTTGTATCAAAGGGTATCACGTATCCTTAGAACCATCATAAATTTAACGTTATCTAATTTTTCGGGTAAACAGTTTGGCGCCCACCGTGGGGCTAAGGATAACAGTGATTGTTTGGTATAAATCTACAGTACACACCAGCTTACAACTTCAAATTAGCAATGGCTTTACCTATTGACCACGAAGCCGGCCTTCAAGATGAAACCAACAACTTGGTACCCGGGGCCGGAAGGCCACTTGACGATGGCACTGAGGCTCGAATCGAAGTACCCGAAATTCGAGTCGAAGTACCATTGGATGTCAATTCAAAAATAGCTCTGGAGGCGAATCGGCGTTCCGAACCGGAAAGAAGCATTTAGGGCGGTACTCGACCCGTAGCCCGAGACACCCATAACGCAGGGAAAATCGGGGCCAGCTTGCATATGATCTTCGAGATGCTACAAGCCCAACAAGTAGCGATATCTCAGTTACAGAGCCAAACTCATATACAAAGCAGGCCGGATACCAATCCGCTTCGAGAAATCACCCCCAGAACGGAGCCTGACATAGTGATATCAAACAAGCAAGAATCGAGGACCACTCCTGAAATTACTAAATTGCTCGAGGAACTCACAAAACGAGTCGAAGCCAACGAAAAGAGAGTGGAAACATACAATTCCAGGGTCGATCAAATCCCGAGGGCTCCACCAATGATAAAGGAGCTTGATTCAAAAAAATTCATACAAAAGCCTTTTCCCTCGAGTACGGCCCAAAAACCAATCCCCAAAAAATTCCGTATGCCCGAAACTCCCAAATATAACAGTACAACCGATCCTAACGAACATGTTACCTCTTACACATATGCCATCAAAGGTAACGATTTGGAGGACGATGAGATCGAATCCGTGTTGTTGAAAATGTTCGAGGAGACCCTCTCGAAGGGAGCAATGATCTGGTATCATAATTTACCACCAAATTCTATCGATTCTTTTGCCGTGTCAGCAGATCCGTTCGTAAAGGTACATGCTGGTGCCATAAAGGTTGCAACAAGGAAATCAGACCTCTTCAAAGTAAAGCAAAGGGGTAATGAAATGCTAAGGGAATTCATATCCCGATTTCAAATGGAACGCATGGAATTGCCACCGGTCACAGACGATTGGGCCGTACAAGCTTTCACCCAAGGGTTGAACGAGCTAAGTTCGACAGCATCACGTCGGCTGAAACAAAATTTGATCGAGTATCCAGCAATAACTTAGGCAGATATACACAACCGATATCAATCGCAAATTAGGGTCGAGGATGATCAGTTGGGAGCTCTGTATGGACCCGTGCATCAGAATAGGACAACTACTAAAAACCAAAGGGAGATCAACAGAGAACAAAGGTCGAACAAAGACAGATATCAATCGTACGTCACAGATCAGATGAACAACGATTCAGCATGCAATACAGTTTAGAACAATCGAAGGATTGATGGAGGAAAAAATTCTCGGGGGCTTATGAGTAAGAGCGACTTTGATAAATATGCTGATCCTATAGAAGCACCTCGATTATCAGAATATAACTTCAGCGTTGGTGCATCCGCCATCGTGTCGGCTATCGGACGCATCAAAAATACTAAATGGCCTCGACCCATGCAGACCGATCCTGCCCAAAGGAATCCCAATCAAATGTGCGAATATCATGGCACCCATGGCCACAGAACGGAAGATGCAGGCAACTAAGAGAGGAAGTAGCCCGCTTATTTAACAAAGGGCACCTTCGGGAATTTATGAGTGATAGAGCAAAGAACCATTTTAAAAACAGGGATTTCGACAAGCAAAACGAGCAAGAAGAACCGTGGCACGTCATTCACATGATCATCGGCGACGTCGATACCCCTCAGGTACCGGTGCTTAAACACACTAAAACATCGATTGCGAGGGAAAAGCGATCTCGAACTCAAGATTACGCACCCATAGGGACTTTGTCCTTCGATGATGAAGATGCAGGAGTCATCCAACCTCATAACGATGCACTGGTAATATCTGTACTCATGAATAAAACTAAAATTAAGAGTGTGTTAATCAATCCAGGTAGCTCTGCCAACATCATCAGGTTAAAGGTCATAGAACAGCTCGGCCTGCAGGACCAGTTCGTACCCGCAACTCTGGTTCTAAACGGATTCAATATGGCATGTGAAACCACCAAAGGCGAGATAATCCTACCAATAAACATGGTCGGAACCATCCAAGAAACAAAGTTTCACGTGATCGAAGGTGATATGAGATACAATGCCCTTTTCGGTAGGCCATGGATCCACAACATGAGAGCTGTGCCTTCGACCCTTCACCAGGTCCCCAAATTCCCAACATCGAGAGGTGTCAAAATAGTGTATAGAGAACTACCGGCCGCAAAGAAAATGTTCGCCGTCGAGGAAGCAAAATCAATATCCTCGCCTTCGCCGATAAAGGGATCGGGCTCAGAAGGAGAACGGAACACCAAATAGCAATCACAGATGTCGGCTTCGACCCAGCCAGATAATCAGAAGATCGAAGAAGATGATAATCAGAGGATCCCTCAATCCTTCATGATCCCCGATGATTCTGATGCCACCAAATCAATAATTGAGGAACTGGAGCAAGTCATACTAATCGAGCACTGGCCCGAACGAAAGGTATACCTGGGAACGGGGTTGAGCCCCGAACTCAGGAAGAAACTTATTCGATTTCTTATCGATAACATTAATTGTTTTGACTGGTCCCATTTAGATATAATAGGGATCCCAACGAACATAACAACGCATCGGCTGAGCTTGGACCCTAGGTTCAGACCGGTGAAACAAAAAAGAAGACCCCAGTCCGAGGAAAAGTACGCATTCATAAAGGATGAGGTAACCAAACTTCTCAAGATAGGGTCCATTCGAGAGGTAAAATATCCCGAATAGTTAGCCAATGTGGTTGTAGTGCCTAAAAAAGGGAACAAACTTAGAATATGTGTGGACTATAAGGATTTGAATAAAGCATGCCCCAAAGATTCCTTTCCGTTTCCCAACATCGATCGCATAATCGATGCCACAGCCGGCCACGAGATCCTCACTTTTCTCGATGCTTATTTCGGGTATAATCAAATCCAGATGAACCCGGAGGACCAGGAAAAGACTTCATCGGTCACCAAATATGGAATATATTGTTATAATGTGATGCCCTTCGGGCTAAAAGATACAACGCCTAGTAAATAAATTATTCGAAGAACAAATAGGTAAATCAATGGAAGTTTATATTGATGACATGCTAGTTAAGTCCCTGCGCGCAGAGGACCATTTGGCCCATTTACAGGAAACGTTCGAGATTTTGAGGAAATACAACATGAAGCTCAACCCCGAAAAATATGTTTTCGGGGTCGGTTGGGGCAAGTTCCTCGGCTTCATGGTGTCAAATCGGGGAATCGAGATTAACCCCAACAAAATCAAGGCCATCGAAGACATCGCTATCGTGGACAGCGTGAAAGCTGTACAAAGGCTAACAGGACGGATTGCAGCCTTAGGCCGATTCATTTCGAGATCATTAGATCGAAGTCACAAATTTTTCTTTCTACTCAAAAAGAAGAACGATTTCGCTTGGACACCGGAATGCCAACAAGCATTAGAGGAACTAAAACGATATCTATCGAGCCCACCACTACTTCACACTCCAAAAACAGACGAAAAACTTTGTTTGTACTTGGCAGTATCGGAAGTCACTGTAAGCAGTGTCCTAGTTCGAGAAGAGCAAGGTACGCAATTTCCCATTTATTATATAAGTCGGACCTTAGGAGAAGTGGAAACTAGGTATCCACACCTAGA
>AWOL01S0052655.1:0-16185 GCA_000715115.1 Nicotiana otophora
TCAATATACCGAGGGTTCAACTTGCCCTTCTTCCTGAATCTCATCACACCCTTCATGGGCGAATCTCTTAGTAGAACCCTCTCGCCCACCATATATGCCACATCACGACCCTTCCTGTCAGCATAACTCTTATGCGTAGATTACGCTATACGAACATGCTCCTGAATCACCTTCACCTTCTCCAAGCATCACAGACCAAATCAGTGCCTAATAAACTAGCCTCCCAGGCTCAAACCAACCAACCGGGAAACGACATCGCCTCCCATATAAGGCCTCATAAGGAGCCATCTGGATACTCAACTGATAATTGTTATTGTAGGCGAACTCTGCTAACGGAAAAAAACTGATCCCCCTTACCCCCGAAATCAATGACACAGGCTCATATCATGTCCTCTAACATCTAAATAGTGCACTCGGACTGTCTATCCGTCTGTGGATGATGTATCGTACTCAGATCAACCTGTGTGCCCAACTTACGTTGTACGGCTCTCCAAAAATGCAATGTGAACTACGTGCCCCGATCGGAGAAAATAGACATCGGCACACAATGAAGGCGAACAATCTCACAAAGATAAATCTAAGCCAGCTGCTCTGAAGAGTAGGTAGCCATGACTGGATTGAAGTGTGCAGACTTAGTCAGTTCGTCCACAACAACTCACACTGCATCAAATCTCCTCAAGGTCCATGGAATACCAACTACAAAATCTATAGTGATGCGCTCCCACTTTCACTCCGGAATATCTCGCCTGTGAAGTAAACTGCCAGGTCTCTGATGCTCATAATTAACTTGTTGGCAGTTCAAACACCGAGCCATATACTCCATAATATCTTTTTTCATTCTTTTCTACCAATAGTGTTACTTCAAATCATGGTACATCTTCGTTGTGCCCGGATAAAGGGAATACTGTGAAATATGGGCTTCAAGAATTATCTCCCGCAACCCATCCACATTGGACACACAAATTCGGCCCTGAAGCCTCAATACCCATCATCACCAATAGTCACCTCATTGGCATCACCATGCTGCACCATTTCCTTAAGGACAAGCAAGTGGGGATCATAATATTGATGTGCCTTGATGCGCTCAAACAAAGACAAATGTAACACAACACAAGCAAGAACCCTGCTAGGCTCTGAAACATCCAACCTCACGAACCTGTTGGCCAAAGCCTGAACATCCAAAGCTAATGGTCTCTCCCTAGCTGGGATAAAAGCAAGACTACCCATGATCTCAGTCTTCCTTCTCAAAGTGTCAGCCACCACATCGGCCTTCCCGGGATAATAAAGAATGGTGATATCGTAGTCCTTTAGTAGCTCTAACCATCTCATTGCCTCAAGTTTAGATCCTTTGGCTTGAATAAGTGCTGAAGACTCATGTGATCCGTGAACATCTCGCAATACACATCGTAAAGATAGTACCTCCAAATCTTTCCTTTTGTTTGACTAATGTGAGGTAAATTCCACATTTGCGGTGCTACAAAAGAGGAAGAAGGCTATTGGATGGACCTTGGTGGATATTCGGGGTATAGGCCCCGCATTTTGTATCCACAAGATCAAGTTGGAGGATGGCGCGAAACCATCTATTGAACATCAAAGAAGACTCAATGGGGATATGCAAGAAGTTATCAAGAAGGAGATTATCAAGTAGTTGGATGCCGGGGTTGTCTACCTCATCTCCGATAGTTCATAGACTTCTCCGTTTCAATGTGTCCCAAAGAAGAGGGGGGTATGACGGTGGTCACCAATGACAAGAATGAGTTGATTCCTATAAGAACAGTGACCGGTTGGAGGGTGTGTATGGACTATCGCAAGCTCACAAAAGTCACAAGAAAGGATCACTTTCCACTTCCTTTCTTAGATCAAATACTCGATAGGTTGGCTGACCGTGCTTTCTATTTCTTTCTTAATGGGTACTCGGGCTACAACCAAATTCTCATTGCTCCGGAAGATCAAGGGAAAATAACCTTTATATGTCCCCATGGTACTTTTGCCTTCAAGCGGATGCCATTTGGTTTGTGCAATGCACCAACGACTTTTAAAATGTGTATGATGGCTATTTTCACGGACATAGTGGAGGACTACCTTAAAGTTTTCATGGATGACTTCTCGGTGGTTGAAGATTCTTTTGATGACTGTCTTGCAAATTTGGACAACGTGTTGGCTAGATGTAAAGAAACCAATTTGGTGCTCAATTGGGAGAAATGCCATTTCATGGTCGAGTAAGGTATTATCCTTGGCCACAAAATCTCAAGGAATGGAAT
Organism: Nicotiana otophora; assembly: GCA_000715115.1. NCBI lineage: Eukaryota > Viridiplantae > Streptophyta > Magnoliopsida > Solanales > Solanaceae > Nicotiana > Nicotiana otophora. Next base: position 2,262 of record AWOL01S0052655.1, read on the forward strand.
TGAAGTTGACAAGGCAAAGATTGAAGTGATTTTTAAGCTTTCATCCCCAACTTTAGTGAAGGGTCTGCGGAGTTTTTAAGGCCATGTGGGTTTTTACCAGCGCTTCATCAAAGATTTCTCTAAGGTGGTGAACCCGCTATACAAGCTTTTTGATAAGGATGCCAAATTTAATTTCAATGATGATTGCATGAGAGCTTTTAAATTGTTGAAGCTCAAGTTGACAACTACTCCCATCATCACCGCTCCAAATTGGAGTGTGCCTTTTGAACTCATATATGATGCAAGTGACGTAGTGGTTAGGGATGTTTTGGGGAAACGCATCAGCAAGATTTTCCATCTAGTATACTATATTAGTAAGAGCATGAATATTGCCCAAGTCAACTATACCGTTACGGATAAAGAGCTCCTTTCTATGATGTTTGCAATTGAGAAGTTACGCCAGTACTGGATGGGTGAAAAAGTTATTTTCCAAACGGATCATACGGAGCTTCGTTATCTTATGAGCAAAAAGGACTCTAAAGCTCGGTTGATGAGATGGGTGCTCTTGTTACAAGAATTTGATATTGACATCCAAGATAGAAAAGGTAGTAAAAACCAAGTGGCGGACCACTTGTCTCATTTGGAGGAGGAGGGGAGGCCGCATGATGGCCTTCAAATCAATGACTCCTTCCCCGATGAGCAACTCTTAGCAATTTCAATGAAGGAAGTGCCATGGTTCGCGGACTTAAAAAATTTTCTTGTGTATAGAATCATTCCGGATGAGTTCTCTTCAAGCCAAAGAAAGAAGCTCAAAAGGGATTGTCAAGATTATTATTGGGATAAACCATACCTTTTCCGGATTTATATGGATGGGTTGATTAGAAGATGTGTACCGGAAGAAGATCAAGGTGATATTCTTGGGGCTTGTCATTCTTCGTCATATGGTGGTCATCATGNGTAACCATATTACATGCTCTAATGGTTATGAGTTAGTGTAATTTTATGTTTTTACCATGTTTCCATGCCTAGTTGTGCAAGAAATTAAAAAACATAAGAAGACAAAAATAGGCATGTTCGTAACTTTTTGAAATCTGCGGCCGCACTTGAAATTGTGCAGTCCGCAGATCAACAAAATTGGCATCTCAGTAATGAAGGAATCTGCGTCTACAAGTTAAATTGTACGCATCGCAGATTTTTATTTGCGGCCGCAGATTGGCCATTTCTCTGTCATCAGAGAGTTAATATTTTTGGGATTTAGAAGTGAGGCTGCAAGCTAAAATGTGCGGACCGCACTTCCCTTCTGCGGCCGCACAACAAAAATCTACGGATCGCGAGTTCCTTCTGTGGTCGTACAATAAAACTCTGCGGACTGCAGACCCCTTCTCCTGTAGACATGTATTAACTTTATAACCCTACTGTGTATAAGTGTTTCTCTCTTACCTACATAAGTGCTGAATGTGTTGAAAAGATAATTGCAACTAACAATCTTCTTTACTGTGATACAGACAATGGTTCGATCAAGAGGCCGAGGTGACACTTCAAATGGTAGAGGTGAATCTTCTCAGGGTTAAGGTAGAGGTACTATGCACCTTGGCCAGCCTAAGACAATCAGGAAGGAAGCCACAACCGGTAGAGGGAGAGGTGCAGACCTCTCCGAGTCGAGTTCCTATGTCCCGTCTAGGGAGGTGTCATAAGCAACTCAACCTCTGTTCAGGAGGAGCAGGTGTCCATACAGTCGTGGCCATAGGGGAGATACCAGCTCAGGGATGAGCCTTCTTCATCTCACAGCACCTCTGAGGGGTTGGAGAGTGCTAGCTAGGCTTCTGAGCCATCAGCTACACCAGTTCCAGAGGAACAACCTATACATGAGATCCCTGATAATGGTATAGGGGAAGATGCTACAGCTACAGGTCTAGAGAGATCAAAGAAGAAGGAGGTCTGGGAGGATCGATTTGTCAGCTTGGCCGCCTTCACTAGTTTTCGTATGTGGTGGTCAATGAGGTCGTTGACTCTTGAGCGCCAGTTTTTATTGAAAGATTTGGAGACATACAACCCAGTAATATTGAGACAGTTCTAGGCGCAAAAGCGGTGGATGTAGTTCACCGAGAGAGTGAAGGATGTCAAAGAATACCTCGTCCGAGAATTCTATGCCAATGTTGCTCATATAAAGAAAGGGATGAAGGTGACCAAAGTGTGCAACCTCAAGGTGAGGTTTGATCAGCATACGTTAAATGCATACTTGGGCTTCGAGGATGTTAAGCCAAAGGAGTATCTGGAGAGGTGCGCACTGAAGGAGGAAGTCTGACCTTGGCTGACTGAGATCTTAGCACCACCAGGGCCACCACCACCATGGATTAGGTTGGGGTTCTCATTTAGCGGAGCACTTTGAGTTTTGAGGCAGAGGGGTGGCAGATATTTATTTGTAGCAGATTGTATCCATGCTAGAACGAGACTTACCTTCTTATTCCTCGGGTAGTTCTTGTGGCTTCCATCATGGCCGGGTTCCCAATCAATGTGGTTGCTGTGATGTCGGCCAATATTTCAACGATTGCACGGCAGGATAACTCGGCCTACCCTTATCCCAACATCATCACAGAGTACCTTACCGATGCAAAGGCAGAGCCAAGATATTTTGACACCAAGGTGAAGTCGAAGAAGCCATTTGACTGGTATTCACTGATGGATGCGAGCAACCCAAAGAAGAAAGTCCAGCATTCTACCACCACAGGCCAGTCTGATAAGACAACAGTGGTAGCTTCTGAGACAGCTGATCTTCCATCCACCTCTGCTGAGCCTTCTACCAGTGCCGCTGCTATGCCTCCACCATTATCCTCAGCTCCTACCACATCCCCTAGAGTTGCTCTAAAGCCAGTTCCACTGCCCACAATTCCCCTATCTGCTCTACGAGTTTCCTAGACATTGGCGAATCTCAACAACTGGACGTAGATAACTACTTCTAAGTTGTCTGACTTGTCTAGTAGTAGTAGTAGTAGTAGTAGTAGTAGTAGTAGTAGTAGTAGTAGTAGTGGTAGTGGTAGTGGTAGTGATAGTGGTAGTGGTATTGGTAGTGGTAGTGGTAGTGGTAGTGGTGGTGGTAGTGGTGGTGGTGGTGGTAGTAGTGGTGGTAGTGGTAGTAGTCATGGTGGTAGTAGTGGTAGTGGTGGTGGTAGTGGTGGTAGTGGTGGTAGTGGTGGTAGTAGTGGTAGTAGTGGTGGTAGTGGTGGTAGTAGTGGTGGTAGTGGTGGTAGTAGTGGTGGTAGTGGTAGTGGTAGTGGTGGTGGTAGTAGTGGTGGTGGTGGTGGTGGTGGTAGTAGTAATAGTAGTAGTCATCGTCATCATCGTCGTAGTCGTCGTTGTCGTTGTCGTCGTCGTCGTCGTCGTAGTAGTAGTAGTAGTAGTAGTAGTAGTGGTGGTAGTGGTAGTGGTAGTAGTGGTGGTAGTTGTAGTGGCAGTGGTAGTCGTGGTAGTAGTGGTAGTCGTGGTGGTAGTGGTGGTAGTGGTGGTAGTGGTAGTAGTGGTAGTAGTGGTGGTAGTGGTAGTAGTGGTGGTAGTGGTAGTAGTAGTGGTAGTGGTAGTAGTGGTGGTAGTGGTAGTAGTAGTGGTAGTAGTAGTGGTAGTGGTGATGGTGGTGGTAGTAGTGGTGGTAGTAGTGGTAGTAGTAGTGGTAGTAGTGGTGGTAGTGGGAGCAGCAGTAGCAGCAGCAGCAGCAGCAGCAGCAGTAGTAGTAGTAGTAGTAGTAGTAGTAGTAGTAGTAGAAGTAGTAGTAGTAGTAGTAGTAATAAATAAAAAGACCTAATCAAGTTATTCTCGAAGCTTCATTTGGTACCAACACAGTTAACTACAGCAGCAGCAGCAACAACAGCAGCAACAGCAGTAGTAGTATCTGGATTGCCTCAATCTTCTTCGTATCCACTTAATCCCCCCACTGGACACCACGTGGACCAGAATGCCATCAAGGCTAACCAAAACTCACACTTGGAAAATTTAGCATATAGAATCTTCTCCTTCAAGGCCTGGAGCACGATCCTCAAGTGTTGCTCATGTTCTTCTTGACTGCGAGAATACACCAATATATCATCAATGCACACAATGATGAAGGAATCAAGATACGGTTGAAACATATTGTTCATCAAGTGCATGAAAGTTGCTGGGGCATTGGTCAGCCCAAAAGACATCACTAAAAACTCATAGTGTCCTAAAAGCCGTCTTTAGAATATCTTGAGCCCGGATCTTCAATTGATGGTACCCCAATATCAAGTCAATCTTCGAGAATACCCTAGCACCCTGAAGTTGATCAAGTAAATCATTAATACGCGGTAGTGGGTACTTGTTCTTGATAGTAACCTTGTTCAGCTACCTGAAGTCAATACACATCCTCATAGAACCGTCCTTCTTCTTCACAAATAGAACTGAAACACCCCAAGGTGAGACACTCGGTCTAATGAAACCCTTATCAAGCAAATCTTGAAGATTTTCCTTCAATTCCTTCAACCCCACTGGTGCCATTCTATATGGTGGAATAGATTTGGGATAAGTGTCCGGCACCAAATAAATACCAAAATCAATATCCCTATCGGGTGGCATGCCCGATAGGTCTACTGGAAACACATCTGAAAATGCTCTCACTACCGGGACTAACTCAATGATAGGAGTGTCGGCACTAACATCCCTCACAAAGGATAAGTATGTCAAGCACCGCTTCTCAACCATCTATTGTGCCTTCAAAAAGGACACCACCTTATTAGGAACATGACCCGATGAACCTCTCCACTCCAACCTCAGCAACCTTGGCATAGACAACGTCACGGTCTTAGCATGACAATCCAGAATAGCATGATATGGTAACAACCAATCCATGCCCAAAATCACATCAAAATCCACCATATTGAGTAACAGAAGATCAACCCTAATCTCATAGCCCCCAATAGTGTCCAAACAAGAGCGATAGACTCGGTCTACTACAATCAAATTCCCAATGGGTGTAGACACATAAATAGGAGTACTCAAAGAATCACGAGACATATCCAAATATGGAGCAAAATAGTATGAAACATACGAATAAGTAGAACCCGGATAAAATAAAATTGACGCATCCCTATGACAAACTGGAACAATACTTGTGATGACAGCATCTGATGCAACAGCCTCAGTCCTACCAGGGAAAGCATAACAACGGGCCTAGTCTCCCCTCCTAGGACGTCCTCTACCCGCCTATCCTCCACCTCTAGCTGGCTGTGTAAGTGGAGTAGCCACTGGAACGAAAACCATAGCCTGAGTACCCTGCAGAGGTCCACCCCTCTGAAGTGTGGGACAATCTCTCACCATGTGCCTAGTATAACCATACTCGAAACAACTTCTCTACGAGCATGGCTACTAGTACTGAGTCTGACCCGAATGGCTAGAATAATCGATAGGAACCCCATACAGAAGGTGCACTGAAAGATGACTGTCCAATATGAGTACATGAGGTCCCTGACTATCTGAAGCACTACGAGTAACCTAAAGTGCAGAATTAATTGGTTGACTGCAAAGCCTCTGCCATGACAAACTAAAATTGCAGAACGGGAACCACTAAACCCTCTAAAATCTTGAGGCCTCTTAGCCTCCCTATCCCCTTTCTCCTGGTCGTGGATATGATCCAACCTCATAGCGATCTCCAAAACCTTATGGAATGAAGTCTCAGTCTCTAACTCATGTACCATCCCAAATTTGAGGCTATAACCGAGTCCCTCAATTAATCTACGGACCCTCTCTCTAATAGTGAAAATCAAAGCAGGTGCAGGACGAGATAACTCAGTAAACCTCATAGCATATTGGGACACAATCATACTCCCCTGGCGTAACTACTAGAACTCGACACACAACACATCCCTGAGGGTCTGTGGAACGAACTCCCTCAAGAAAAGATCAGTGAATTGGGAACAAGTAAGTGGCGTTGCTCTAGCTGGCCTACTCTCCTCATAATTCTGCCACTATCTATATGCTGTCCATGCCAGCTGGAAAGTAGTAAGGTCGACCCCGCTCAACTTCACTATGCCCATAGTGCACAAAATACGATGACACTGGTCTACAAAACCATGTGCATCCGCAGAAGCTCCGCCATTGAAATGAGGAGGAGGATACTTCTGGAACCTCTCTAACCTCTTTTGCTCCTCCTACGATGCAGGTGGCCTGATCTCGGGTTGTACCGGTATGGCACCAGGAGCCTGATCAACATGAGCTCGCTGCTCTGCAGTATGGGCGCCGGGAGTCTGAGCTTCTCCCCCAGCCTGAGAAGTAGCTGGTGCAATTGGGATCAACCCCATCTGAGCCAAGGTACATAACATTCTTAGAAAATGCACCAAAGTCTCCTAAAGTCCAGGGGTAGCAACAGGCTCAGGTGCCTGCTCCCAACCAGAGCTACTGGTGGCTCCTCAGTCGTGGCCCTAGCATGTCCCCTTGTTGCGGCACGTGTTCCACCTCTGCCTCGGCCTCGACCTCTGCCCTGGCCTCTAGAAACACCGGCATCGGGGGTAGCATCATCAGTAACTGAAGCTCGTGTCCTCCCCATCTGTAAGAGAATAAAAAGACAAAGGCTATAATTCCGAAATCAATAAATTCAAACATTAAGGAATAAAAGAAGTGAAATTTCCTAATAGTTATATAGCCTCCCAAAGATAAGTACATATATCTCTGTACCGATTCGCAAAACTCTACTAAACTTGCTTATGACTCGTAGAACCTATGAACCTAGAGCTCTGATACCAACTTGTAACGATCCAAAAATCCCACCATAAGGGTTGTGATGGCACCTAGTTCCTAAGACTAGGTAAGCCTATCACATGATGAGATCAAACAGAATATAACAACTTAAATATTAAGTTGACAAATACCATAACATAGCCGTAAAGCGAATACAACAGTCAAAATCCTGAAACTCGATAACACTGAGTCACAAGCTCTACAAGGAGTACATAATAAGTATCAAAATGTACATCACTGTTTGAAATACATAAACAGTAATAAAGCAACTAAGAGGGTGACTTTGAGGCCTGCAAGCAGAACAACAGGTATACCTTGAAGTCTCCAATGGCCCAGCACCACTCTCTAATAACCCTAACGATCTGAGGTACATGGATCTGCACAAAGAATGTGCAGAAACGTAGTATAAGTACACCATAGTCAGTACCCAGTAAGTATCAAGACTAACCTTGGTGGAGTAGTGACGAGGTTCAAGTCAAGACATTCACTGTGCAAGATATCAATATAATACTGACAATGGAAAATATAACAAAATAAATATCAACCAAGAGTGGGGCATGTGATAATAGGGAAAAATCGACCAATAACTCATAAAAATGCAAAGTGAAGTCATTTAAAGAAAACAATGATATGTTCAAAACATAAACCCATTCCAACACATGAATAACATTAAGAATCAACCTGAAATACCACATAACATCATCAACAATCCACCCTTATGTCGATGTGTGAGCTTCACAATGAAATATTTCCCCTTATATAGCTACACGCTCATAAGCCCCCTTATCTCGCCGCATGCGGATCAATACACCACCCTTATGCCGTCGCATGCGCATCTCGCCACCCTTATACTCCATACAACAACAACAATTAACCCACACAACAAGCCTACATGTGCCTCAATATCACAAAAATAATAATATCCCAAAGTCACATCAAGATATAGCCCACGGCTCACAACGAGATACAACAACATGACAATAGTACAAGAGTGCAGAAAAATATTCAACAATAAAGCATGTTCATATATCAAACAACCCCAATTCAAGGCATATTAATATACAAAGGTCTAATCTAGTCACAAATCACACATACGCCCATGTACACACTCGTCACCTCATGTACACGCCGATTCACATAGAGCAATTAATGTAAATAGATCAAATCCTAAGGGGTAATTCTCCCACACAAAGTTAGGCAAGATACTTACCTCAAACAAGCTAAGTCAATACTCTAAGAAGCCCTTCTCACGTGAATCAACCTCCGGACGGCTCGAATCTAGCCAAAACAACTTATTAATATTAATAAAAGTGATAGGAAACAAGCCCAAACAATAAAGCTAAGATCTTGGTTCAATTATGCAAGTCAACCCCGGGCCCGCACCTCGGAACTCATCAAAACTTACAAATTCCAAACGTCCATTTCAAGACGAGTCCAAATATATGCGTTTCATCCAAATCCGACCTCAAATCGACCTTCAAATCATCAATTTTTACTTAGAAACGTTTTTAGTAAAATTCTCATTTTCTTCGCTTAGATCCATCAATCAATCGCTAAAATCAAGGTTGGAATTATGAATAATAAACAAATTCGAGTCAAAAATACTTACCCCAATCCAGAACGTAAAAATTCCCTCCAAAATCGCCCAAATCCGAGCTCTATATCTCAAAATGTGATAAAATAACCAAAACCCTCGAAATAAAATATTTATGTGATTCTCCCCAGGTAAATACATCGCGATCGTAGGACCTACATCGCGATCGCGAAGACCACTTCCATGCGCAGTTGCACACTCTTCTACGTGAACGTGATGTTCGAACCTGTTGGGCCTACGCGGTCGCATGCACATGAATGCGAAGACCAAATGCCTGCCATCCCCCAGCCGGCCTTCCTCTACGCGAACGTGACCACTCATACGCAAACTAGAAGGTCACTGCCCCCCAAGCTCTACGAACACGAAGAACAAACACACCTGGCATAAAAATACCCTCCGCGAACATGACTGCCTTGTCGTGATCGCGATGAAAAAAACTAGACACCAACATTAGCAGTTCAAAACGGGAGAAAAATGGTTTGGAACCCATCTAAAATATATCTAAGGCCCCCGAAACCCGTCCAATCACACCAACCAATCGCAAAACCTAACACGAACCTACTCGAGGCCTCAAATCATACCAAACAACATCAAAACTACGAATCACACCTTAATTCAAGCCTAAGGAACTAATCTAAATTTTCAAATTCAAAATTTACGCCGAACATGCCTAAACAACTCAGAATGATCTCAAATTTTGCATGCAAGTCCCAAATGACACAACTGACCTATTCTAACTCTCGGAACCACAATCCGAACATGATATCATCAAGTCAACTCTCGGTCAAATCTATCAACCTTCTAAACCTTCAACTTTCCCACTTTCGCCCAATAGAACCAAATCAACCTAGGGACCTCCAAATCCAAATCCAGACATACGCCTAAATCTAAAATCACCATACTAACCTATCGACACCGTCAAAATAATATTTCGAAATCATCTACACAAAAGTCAAACTCCGGTCAACTCTTACAACTTAAGCCTCCAGCCAAGGGACTAAGTGTCCCAATTCAATCCAAAACTCCCATGAAATCAACAACCACCCTGACAAGTCACATAATTGTAAATATATATNTACAAAATCGTTGTACATTCCAATTTTATCCAATATGGTATAATTTAAAGCTTTAATAATAGCCAATGTGGTGCCTATAAAAACTGTGTAAGCCTTATTTAGTTATTTGATTTATAAAATAAATGTATATCTAAAAGTGATCATCATGACAATATAAGTTAGCTCATAAAACAATGATATAGTAAAAATTAAAAAATGTAAATTTGGTTAGCCATTTATATATTTGAAAATTGGAAATGTCTCGGTTATCACGAAGTTAGTATTAATGTGTTAAGAAATATTTTTCTAACGAATTTCAAACCATCACAACAAGATTCACATTAATGAATATCTTTCAACCGTTGAAAAACGGGTAGAGTTAAATTTGTACGTAGTTCTAAGGATATGTGATATAACTCAACACAAATCGTATAGATAAATAAGAATATCTAATATTTGACTGTGAGGATAAAAGATATGAAGCTAGAAAAGATAGTTCTTCACTATGAAATGTGTGATATCTCAATTACCAAGTATGCAAAAAACTTGTCCTTACAGAAATAATAACCATACCATTTATAGTGGAGGGATTATACTTTAGATATAATTAAATATATATAGTGGAGACCCATGATAAATCAGTTTTTTCATAATTCCTGTCAGGATTCTTTCCTCTAGTGGGATTGCAACGGCCCTTGTATATAAGCTCGATCTTGACTCGAGCTCTCGATCTTGGCCCGAGCTCTCGATCTTGACTTCGAGCTCTCGATCTTGACTCGAGCTCGATTCTGGACCGAAACCTTGTATTGATTTGGGGTCAATGTTGGTCGGTCTCTGCCTCATAAGCTCGATAACTTCACTTTGCATCATAGTTCAATTTGGACTCGAGCTTGATAATGATATCGAGCTCGACATTGATCGGTCCTTAGGGCTCGAAGCTTGGTGACCTGACTCCGGATCTCAACCTGATTATGAATATGCTTCTCCGATCCAATACACTACCATCTCGACCAGTTCATACGAAAGACTAACCGGTTTTTACTGTATACAGATAGTCCCCTCGTTTCTCGGGAACGATGTAGCGAGAAACGACATGATTTAATGATGGCTTGATCAAATATATGTTGACGTATGCATCAAATCCGATCGTGACGTACACGATAGATGTCCCATCAGTTCAGTTTCTCGAGGCATTTAATGCGTGTCAGACGGTGGTCGGCTATTACCTTTATTGGACTGCCACTGCTTAGCCTATAAATATCCCCTTCTTTCACCATTAATCAATTTTACATCTTCTAATCTCAAAATTTCCTAAGCATTTTCTCATACCTTCTGAATTAAGTGCGAAATTTACCTTCTGTGGTTTTTACCGCAAAATCTTTCTCTGAAACACCACATCTTCTTTATTTCTTTCTTCTAAATTCAAAATATGGTGAAAACATCAAAACCTGTCCCTCAAAAAGAAGAGGCTTCTTCTTCACATCCCGCCGCCGATAAAATACCGATGGAGCCACGACCTGAGGAGTTTATTCCCGGAGCATGCCTTCTAACCTCCGATTTTAAGGTCGATAAGGGCTGGTTGGTTCCCGGTCGGTGTGAGCCGGTATCGAGGTATTTATGCTCGATAACCAAAAAGTAACTTGCTCAGTTAAAGACAGATTGCAACTGGGATAACAAAGAAGTGGTAATTCCGGCTTCCGATGAAGATATTACCACCCACGTGGAAGGGTTCCTTAGTGTGTATACATACCATTTTACGTTAGGACCTCTCGACCCGGTTATCATCGATTTTTGTCATCAATACCAAATAACTCTAGGTCGGATTCATCCTTTCTTTTGGCAGATTGTTATCCTTATCCGTTTATTTGTAAACAAGATTGAGGGGATGCCTTTCAGCCTCGATCATCTTATTAGATTGTATAATCCCCGCCTATTTCGGGGTGGATTAATAAAACTTCAACGTCGGGCTACCAAGGTATTATTCTCAAGCATAGACAAGGACAAGAATCGAGGTTGGATGGGCAGGTTTGTTCGAGTGAGGACTTCGGACCTGATCCCAGCCGAAAAGATGCCATTACCCGAAGAATGGAATATGAAGCGTAAGTGTGATTATGTTACTTATTCCCTATCGCCTTGTTTCTTTGTTTATTTCTTATTGATATCTCTTTTGTGATACAGTGGTTCCTTGGATGCCCGGTGTTGTTCCCGATCTTAAGAGCTGGGTACGGGCCCGGGCTTCGACCTCTACATACGCCGAACGTTTGTGGCGTGATTTGGCAAAGGGCCGATGGGAGGCCAAAAATCATGATAAGCCTATTTCTCATGTTTTGAGAGTTCGAACAAAATATTTTCCACATATTCAACCGATCTTCTTGTGTGTAGGCCTGGGCAGAGATGCGGTTTTGAGGTCCCTGCCCAGTGAGGAAGAAGCCTCGGACCCGATTTCTAAACTGGCGGAGGGAAATAAGAGAAAAAGTGCCTCTACTTCCGAAAATCCAAAACCTAAGGCAAGGTCGACTCGTAAGTCGAGGAAGAATAATATCCCTTTGACCTTAGAATCAGTTCAGTGTCTAAGGGATGAAGATTAGGAAGAGGAAGACGATGGGTCCGTACTGGTGGCTCGATGGAAGAAGACCATCGACGCTCCACAGGCAGCTGGATCGATGGTGGTTTATAAGGCTCCGACTCGAACTGAGGATATATCGGAGAAAGATTCGGGCAGAGTCCTCGAGTTATTGGAGATCGAGGATGCTTCCCATCGAAGCCACCGGATGGGGGATACATCTGAAGGGGATCTCCCCGAATCTCTTCGAACCGAAGAGAATGCCCCAAGTGACTCACTTGGGGGAGTAGCAATTGAAGACTCGCCCACCTTCCCTGTTTTTCCGAAGGGGCAATTCGGGAAGCCCAAGCTTTGGGGGGACTCAAACTAGACGGGCCTCATGATGGAGAGGATCCTTTTCGTGATCTGTTTACCGGTGTCGAGGACGCTGTCGATACTAGTGATGCATCAAATCTTTTTCACGGAGTGCAGTAGGTTTTGAATCAGGTAAGCCTTGAATTATTTTGTTTGTATTATCTTTTATGTATGTTTTTCTTTTCTTACATTGTTTCTTCTTTCTTCGTAGGCCATGGTAGCTCATCGAGAAGCATGTTCTCGATCCTGAGCTGAGCTGCGTCGATACGAGGCCGATCTCCAACGGGCCACAGAGGAAAGGAAGGCCCTTAAAATCCTCTTAGGGCAAAGGGGAAAAGAAATCAAGGACCTCCGAGCTGAGTTGTCCAAAGCTCACCAAGATCAAACCGATATGTTCGAGTAGGTAATGACACTATTAAAAGCCTATGGATTAAATACTAGAACGATGGCTAATCTTTCGGCCTCACAGCTGCAGCAGAAGCTTGAGATGATCGGGAAGCTCCGTGAGGAGGTCGATGTGATAAAGGCGGAGTCCTTGAAATGGAAAGGAAATATGAACAGCTTTGCTACAGAGAAAGAGGCTGCTCGAGCCCAATTATCATCGGCCGAAGATCAACTTCAAAGTCTGAAGGAAAAAAGCTCGGTTCAAGCAAGGAAAACAGAGGAGCTCAAGGCTCGGTTGGCTTCTGAACTTGCCAATGCTGAAAAGACAAAGGCCAATACAGACGCATTTGTGGTTGTTTATCGGGCCGATGCTGAGGCCACTCAATTGCATGTGAGAGAAATAGTTGAGACCGCTCGAACTCGAGCACATTAGATAGCCGAATTTGCCAAATGCCAATCTCGGAGGGAAACCCTCGAGGAGATCCATGCTCGAGGCTTTAATCTTACTGAAGAGATAATAAAGGCAAAAGAGCTTGAAGCCGATGCTGGGGCCTTGGCCTCCGATGATGATGATGACAATGATGATGATGATGACGGTGATGGGAACAAGAGCGGGTCTCAGAGTGGGGAGGAGCCCGATGGGGAAGAGACCGCCCCCGGATATAAGCAAGAAACATAGCCCTTAATTTCCATTTTGGATGTTGTAAACAATCATGTAAACAATCTTGTATGTATATATAAATATCTTTTCTTTTCCCAACTTGCCTTTATTTTCTGCCTTATGAAGATTTTGTTTCATTTACGCCTTATGAAGGATTTCGTAAGGCTTTAGGCAATTTAGTCTAGTGAGTGATTCAAACTTGAAGTAACGTAGTCTGTAGACATAATGGTCGAGTGAGTGCTTTGCTTCAAACTCGAAGTAATGTATCCTGTAGGCTTAATAGTCGAGTGAGTGATTCGAACTCGAAGTAATGTATCCCGTAGGCTTAATAGTCGAGTGAGTGATTTCGAACTCGAAGTAATATAGCCCGTAGGCTTAATAGTCGAGTGAGTGATTCGAACTTGAAGTAATGTAGCACGTAGGCTTAATAGTCGAGTGAGTGATTCGAACTCGAAGTAATGTATCCCGTAGGCTTAATAGTCGAGTGAGTAATTCGAACTCGAAGTAATGTAGCTCGTAGGCTTAATAGTCAAGTGAGTGATTTCGAACTCGAAGTAATGTAGCTCGTAGGCTTAATAGTCAAGTGAGTGATT
>AWOL01S0052657.1:0-26098 GCA_000715115.1 Nicotiana otophora
CACAGAAAGTAGATATACAAGAATACCTATACATGATCAATGAACATGAAGAATTATACCTCTAGATTGATATAGGTGACAAATTACGGTGTATGGTTGTGCAAGTGTACTATCTCAACTCGAGTCAACAAGTATGATCAGAGACACCAAATATCACATTAGAAATAACACAACTAAAGCCCTTGATATGCATGACTCACACAAGATAGTCACAGCACCACACAAATATTATCAATGATAATGCCCTCCGGCCATCATAAATCATCCCCGACATAGCCCCTTTGTCTCGACGCGTGTGCAACAATAAAGTAAATGCCCGCCTTATCTCGCTACATGCACATAATAATTATTCTGCCTTTTCTCTCCACATGCGCAAACCAAACATATATAGCCCACCTTATCACGCCGCATGTGAAATAATCAATAATAACAATAGCACAAACAACTCACGTGCAAACACCATGACAATCATCTAAAAAATCCCACATGTGCCAAAAATATAACAGCACAATATAACAACTCGCACCACATGTGTCCGTATGCCATAACATTTCCTTACAAACAATCCCAATACCACAACCACATATAGCCCACTACTCAACAACACCGAGTTCAACGACAACAACAATAACACGGGAGTACGGCAACTAAGTGAACACAAGAATTACAATAACACAATGAAACGGAAGAATAAGCTCAACAATGAATGACATAATAAGTAATAATGACATAAAATAAGAATAACTCAACAATGAGTGAGATAAATATAACAACCCAACTTGTCGTTTTGAGAATTAACGTCCCATTCAAAAGTTTAGTGTCCTGAGCAGCTTTGTAATATGTATTATGACTTGCGTGTATGGTCGAGTTTGGTTTTAGGATGATTCGAGATTAAATTGGAAGAACAATTCTCATTTAAGAAGCTTAAAAGAAAAGAGTTGACCGGAGTTTGACATTTTTGCAAACGACTACGGAATGGAATCTGTATGATTTAAATGGATTTGTATGGTGACTTCAGACTTAGGCATATGTTCGGATTTGGATTTGGAAGTCCGTAGGACAATTTGGATCATTATGGATAAAATTGTAAAAGTTGAAGTTTTAAAATAGTTATAAGTTGGCCGAAGGTTGATTTTGTTGATAACGGGGTCATATTTCGATTCAAGAAATTGAAACAGGTCCATTATGTCATATATGACTGATGTACGAAATTTGAAGTCATTCTGGATTGATTTGATATGTTTCGGCGTAAATTATAGAATTTGGAAAATTCATAAACTCATAATTCGATTTGAGGCGCGATTTATAATTCCGACATTTTTTTGACGTTGTTTGAGGCCTCGACTAAGTTCGTATTGTAGTTTAAGAAATGTTGGTATATTTAGTAAAGGTCCCGAGCTTTGTTGAGTTTCGGACGTGGTTCAGATCGATTTGAGCTTTGTTGAAGTTGCTGGAAATTCTAGTTTTTTGCTCAAACCATTGGATACGGTTGCTCAAACCGTTGGACACAGTTGCTCCAACCGTTGAGGAAATGAAGGTTCTAGAATACGTTGTGGTTCAGCGGACCTCACAGTTGACCTCATGGTTGGGAAGTTAAAGGAAAATGTTTGGCAGCATAGGGCATTTCTGCGGCCCATTATGCGGTGGCATAATAACTATGCGGGCCATATAATGGCCATAGAGTGAGGCAGTCATTTGGGCCATTTTTGGATGTCATTTCGCGGCCCATTATGCGGTGGCATAATAACTATGCGGGCCATATAATGGCCATAGAGTGAGGCAGTCATTTGGGCCATTTTTGGATGTCATTTCGCGGCCCATTATGCGGTGGCATAATAACTATGCGGGCCATATAATGGCCATAGAGTGAGGCAGTCATTTGGGCCATTTTTGGATGTCATTTCGCGGCCCATTATGCGGTGGCATAATAACTATGCGGGCCATATAATGGCCATAGAGTGAGGCAGTCATTTGGGCCATTTTTGGATGTCATTTCGCGGCCCATTATGCGACCGCAAAACTATTTCACTGGCCGCACACTAATCGCGGAACCAGCATGGAAATTTTATAGAGGGAGGTTCTGCGGTGCATTATGCGACGATCGCAGAGTGGGACAAACCAGCCAAGTTCCGGAGGGCCATTTGACGGCGCATTGTGCGGACCGCAGAAGCATTATGTGGTCGCATATGCGACCGCAGATCCCATTTCAAAGCTTCATTTTTGGGTTTTTATAACCCGACCCCATTTCGTTATTTAGACTCTATGGACCATTTTTGAAGGGAGAACATGATATTTTGAGTGAGAGAAAGGGCTCTAGAGAGGGAGAGAGTTGCTCAATCAATTATTCCACAATTCTTACTCAAAATCTTTGAAGAATTAACAAGGGAAGCACAGTAGGTCTTCATCCCAGAGGTAAGATTCTACACCCTATCTCTTAATTTCGAAATTTAACTATAAATGGGCAATTAGTAAGATAATTCATGGGTATGGGAGTGGCTTAATTTGCATACATGATTGATCATGGGATGTACGGAGATTGTTGAGATACAATAGTGAAAAAGGGGTTGTGGGATGAAGGAATTCTCCATAAAAGGACGTTGAAACCTTAATGTACACCTAGTGCTTGATAAAATGCACAAATAAGCTAGAACCGTGATCATCTTCCCAATTCAATTTTTTACTTTTCTAAAATTGATTGAAGTTGCTAACATTTCCGGAACATTTTAGAGTTAAGGAGGCTGAAGTGAGGTATGTTAGCTAAACTCTTCTATTAAAAACTGAACCCCACAATATCCATGTAAGTCCCGAGTTGATCATTATGAATCGATCACTCGAATAAGCTGGTGTCAACAGACATCCGTGATCAATATGTAATTCAAATGCTCTTGTTATGTTGTACTACTATTTGAGAATGTGTTCAAAGTATAGGTTGCATATCTAAATGCCTTGACTTCAATTTGTGTTTAAAATGAAAGCTAATGAAACATTGTGTAAGAAATCGTGATGTGCCTAAGACTCCTGTTTCCTCAAATGTACGCTTAAATGTCTTAAATAGGAATGCCTTATTGTTGGAAAGTCCATGATGATGGTTGAAAGTAAAAAGGTGTGCATGAAATACGAATCACGTAATGTGAAATGTGAAATATGAAACACGGCCAATCGGACGCCATGCCGCATACATGGTGGTGACTGTGTTGGAAATGGTAATCGAAATTGTGAATAGTGGTATACCGGTACAAAAGATTTCCCAACTTAAAATTTGGAAATTTATTTAAAAACTTATACTATCTCTAATTTGATATTTGGTAATTGTTAGAAGCTTTAACTGATATTATGGCTGTCCTTACTTGCATTACTGCCCGTTTCTTTGAGAGAATATTTATTCATATATACTAGTACTATTCGACATTACTAATGCCCCTTTTGTCGAGGGCACTGCATCTTTAATGGATGCAGGTGGTTCCACAATAGGCGGCACTAATCTGTGATAGCACTACACTCTTTTCCCAGCTTATTTGTTGAGCCCCACTTCACTCGGGGTCATGTATCTTTTGTTCATTTTATCACCATGTTTTGAGGTATAGCCGGAGCCTTGTTGCCGGCACTATCATTGTACTCTTTTGTGTCTAATAGAGGCTCTGTAGACATAGCGTGGGTGGTATCTTGGGGTGGGGAAAGTCAAACTAGTAATGTTGTACTTGTATCACACATTCCACATAAAACTATGAAAACGTATGTATTTTGGAAGCTTATAAGTGATGTAACTGTTGATAATGAATTGGTGTTGTTGTTTACTTGATCCTCCCCACTGATTAAATAATGAATTGGATTTTACTATCATACATGAGTAAGTTCGTGTAGAAAGTATTGTACAGGATTTCTCGACCGGGTCATCTTGGTTGAGCGCTGGTCGCGCTCCCCGAGTTCGGGGAGTAACAGGATAAACAATATTCAATCTTTAATGAAAATCAAAAAGTTAACTAAAAAAGTCAACCGAGGCCTGCACCTCAGAAATTGATCAAACATACAAATATTGAACACCCATTCCGATACGAGTCCAACCATAAATAAATTATCCATTTTCGACCTCAAATCGACCTTCAAATCATCAATTTATAATTTTGGAAAGCTTTTAAAAAAACCCCAAATTTCTTCAACACAAATCAATAATTAAATAATAAAAACAATGAAGGAATCATGAATAATGGGCAACTCTGAGTCAAAAACACTTACCTCATCCAAACCGTGAACATCCTCTAGGAAATCGTACAAAACTGAGCGCTACAACTCAAAATATGTTAAAATGACCCAAACCCTCAAAATAAAGTACTATATTTCACCAACTCTCCACTATCACGGAAAAGACTTCACGATCGCGAATAACAAATTTCACCAAATCCCTAAACTTCTTATGTGAACACGAGGCTACAAATGCGAACGTGGTGACAAAATGTCCTCAGGCTTCATGATCGCGGCTCCGTCCTCGCGACCGCGATGAACAATGCGTGCCACCATACAACCTCGCCTTCTTTCTATGCAGACGCGGCCCGATACTTGCATTCACGATGAACAAACACCCCAAGGCTTCGCGAATGCATCCTTCTCTTTGCAAATGTGAAATGAAAAAACCCATGTGCTAGCAAAGACTCTACGTGATCGTGACCCATTCTTCGTGATCGCAAAGAAGGATACCAGAAGAATAGAAATCAAAAGTTCCAACACATGAAGAAAGTCTAAAACCCATTTGAAACACACCCGAAGCCCTCCGGACCTCATCCAATTACACTAACAAATCCTAAAACACAATACAAACTTACTCGACGCCTGAAATCACATCAAACAATAAAATCACAGATCGTATCCCAATTCAAGCCTAATGAACTAATAAATATTTTCAAATTCAAAACTAATGGCGAATAAGCCTAAACACCTCATAATGACCTCAAAATTTGCATGCAAGTCCCAAATATCATAATGGACCTATGCCACTTCTCAAAATCACAATTCGAGCCAAATATCAATAAAGTCAACCCTCGGTCAAACCTATCAACCTTCCAAACCTTCAACTTTCTAACTTTCGCCAATTCAAGTCAGAACAACCTCCGAGCCTCCACATTCACATCAAGGCATATGCTTAAGTCCAAAATCACTATGCGAAGCTATCAAAACCATCAAAACACTGTTCCGGGGTCGATAATTCATAGTCAATCCCTGGTCAACTCTTTCAAATTAAGCTTCCAACTTTGGGACTAAGTGTCCCAATTTACCCCAAAACTCACCCGGAACCAAACCAACCACCCCGACAAGTCACATAACCACAAATGAAAAAAGAAGAGACAATAAATAGGGGAAAGTGGTTACAACACTCAAAATGACTAATTAGGTTGTTACAAGAACTTTAGAGATCACCTCGTCCGGAAGTACCTGGATCTGCACACGAAGTGCAGATTATAGTATGAGTACAACCAACCTCATGCAATAAGTAACAAAACTAACCTTGGTCTGAAAGTAGTGACGAGCTAAGAAGAAACATTCATATACCAATATTAATAACTAATAACAACTCATGATAAAAAGGAAACATAGTGTATGCATGTAGCTCAATAATATCATGTTCTGCTCGTTCACAGATAGGGAATTTAGGCATACTTTGCATATATAACCGTTAAATCCCAGCACAGATAATAAAGTTAATTTACTAGCTGGCATGAGGAAAGTACATGTCAAATATACATGTCAACTAAACAATATCACTATGGACCCATCAAGAATAATCACACTTAGCAATGTACGGGTGCAGGAATAACTGCCCATCATCAAGTAGGTATATACAACAATATGACTGCACCCACTACTGGCATCTCAGACTCCTGAGAGCGGATCCTGCCCAAGCGCTAATTGTAATCACATAGCCCAAATAATAGGGCCTAGTGCATGCGTCACCACAAAACATTAACACTTAGCCCAATGTGAGCATGGCGTACGCGTCACCTGAAAATCAATACCAAATCAGCTCTATGGCCCAAGCTCAGTCATTAACTGATCAAGTCTCAGATAATCACATCTCACAAAACTCAGTTAAACAGTGTTACACATATGAGGCACCAACAACATGTGAAGAATCAAATAAGAAAGTACTGAGACAAAGATATCATACATAGACATAGCGTCCTGACTGAGATTATGAGTGTAATTTAGCCAAATAGATCATAAACAGCAAGAACAAGCCCAATCATGTTTCAAACAAATAACACATAGCCTAGACGTGATTTTTAACATGAATCATGGCTCAAATAACCTTACAAGTCGAGAAGACACGGATATAATAAGGCACGATAGCAAAACAAATCTCGTAATAGTCTAAAATCACCCCTAATCATGAACACCTCGGTGCACGCATCCATTACCAACACCTAGAATGTGCATCACATCAATATGACTCATGTAACATAGTTCCCAGGGTTAATTACCCTTAAATCCAAGATTAGATATGTTACATAACTCAAAACGCGCGAGTCAATACTCCAAAAATCCCTTCCCACGCGAATCAGCCTCCGAACAATTCGAATCCAGTCACAAACAACTTAATATCATCAAATATTGTTGTAGAAAACAACTTCAAACAATAAATATTCGATCTTTATCAAAATCAAAAAGTCAACCCAAAAGGTCAACCCCGAGACCGCACCTTGGAATAAAATCAAACTCACAAAGTCTGAACACCCATTCACTTCCAAGTTCAACCATACCAATTTCATCCGATTCCGATCGGAAATAACCTTCAAATCCTAAATTTTAACTTTAGGAAATGTTTTTACCAGAATTCCCAATTTCTTAACTTTAATTAACCAATTAAATGCTAAAAACAATGATAGAATTATGGAATATAAAAATATTCGAGTACAAAGTACTTACCCTAACCCAAATCGTGATACAATCCCCCCTCCCAAATCGCCTAAAAACGAGCTCTCTAACTCAAAATGTGGTATAGTGACCAAACCCTTGAAGTAGAGATGTTAAATAGTCTGCCCAGGCATACCCTTCGCGATCGCGAACATATCCTTGCGATCGCGAAGAACAAAATTCTCGGTCCTCCAAAAGGCTCTACGCGAACGCGAGCCCATGGCTTCAAACACAAAGCACATCACACTCTTGAACTACACGAACACAGAAACAACATTACGGTCGCGAAGGCTTAGTTTCTGACACCTAAGCTGAACTCACCCTTCTACACGAATGCGACCGTCCACTCGTGATCACGATAACCACTCCCATAGAACACTTTGCAAATGCGTCACCACTTGGCAAACTCGAAGTACATTTCGCCTGCCATCCAGAACACTCTATGTGCCTGCGACTTACTCCTCATGATCGATGTAACAAACCGGCCTGCCGTTTTAAGTATTTTTGCTCTGATCCCCTATTTATATTTTCTTCTATGTTGTATTATGGTTATGTGACTTTCTGGGGGTGTTTGGTTTATGTTCGTGTGCGTTTCAGAGTGAAATGAGAGTTCTGATTGTTCCAATAGCTCCAAATAGTGATTTTGAACTTAGTAGCATGTCTGAATAGTGATTTGGAGGTTCATATGTTGTTTCAGCTTGAATTGGCAAAAGTTAGAAACTTGAAGGTTTGGAATGTTGAGAAGTTTGATCGGGAGTTGACTTTATAGATATTGGGGTCGGATTCCAATTATGGAAATTGGAATAGGTCCGCCATGTCATTTATGAATTGTGTGCATCCCAAAAACGGAGAAGGCTAGCCGAGGCCTGGGTTCACTGGTGCGGAGACTTGGGCACAGATGCGCATCCGTAGGTGCGAGTGCTATTTCACAGAAGCAGAACTGTAAGGAGCTTATGAAGGACCACAAGTGCGGTCGAGGCTCCGCTGAAGCGGGCTCATAGGTGCAAGCATTTTGTCCGCATAAGCTGAATTTCATGGCATTAGTTGGAATCGCGTCTGCAATGGATTTTTCCGCAGGTTCGACAGCGTGCTCGTAAAAGCAAAAATCGCTGGGCAGAAAAGGGGGTGTTCGAGGGTTTTATCTCATTTTCATTTTTTGGACCTAGAGAGCTATGTTTATGGCGATATTTTGAGGTAGTTTCTAGAAAATCATCGGGGTATGTGATTCAAATCCAGATTTGGCTATATTCATGAATCCATTGTTATTTTTATCATCTACTTAGTGATTTGACTGGGAAAATTTTGGGAAAAATTGTGAAACTTCTTAAACTAAAATTTTGGGATTTGAAAGGCAATTTTAAGTCAGATTTGAGTAATTCTTGTATGGTTGGACTTGTTATCGAATAGGTGTTCAGATTTTGTAAGTTTGGTCGGGTTCCGAAAGGCGAGCGCGGGTTGACCTTTTGAGTTGAATTTGTGTTTCTTTTTAAAGAATGCAACTTTATTGTTCAGAATAGCTTTCTATAGTTTGCATTTATGGTATGAAGTTATTTTGGCTATATTCAAGTCGTTCAGAGTTGGATAATCGCGGGAAAGGATTACTAGTCGGTTGAGTTAGCATGTTGTGAGGTAAGTGTCTTGTCTAACTTTGTGTGGGGGAATTACCCCATAGGATTGTGTTAGTTTGTGTTAATTGTGATATGTGAAATCCGTGTACGCAAGGTGATGAGTGTGTACAATGGCTAAATGTGGTAATTGATCGGTTTTAGCTATGTAGTTTCCTTTCATGCCTTTAATTGAGTTGCCACAATATGTTATATTCATCATCTTTAGTCTATCTTCACATGCCTTACTTGTCATCGTTAATACTTGTCTTAACACTTGCTAATTATATTCTCATGTTTAGTGGAGGTTATTGTCCTCTCTATTCCTTGTTCATTATTTAACCGATGAGTCCCTTACTTGAAGTTGCTATTTCTTGGAATATCTTATTGTTGAATTTGGTATTGAGTTATAAAGGTTGTAGTTCACATTGAGGTAACGTTGTAAATTGTTGAAATACAATTCTTGTGGAGTTATTCACTTTCGGTCGCTATTGTTGAGACTCCTATGCATATAGTGGTTTAGCTATGGGATATTTATTATGGAAACACTATTATTGTTGGCTTCTTTGGCAATTTGTGATATTAGGCACTTGAGGTGCAATTTGTGATATGTTGTGATATTGATACGCATGCGGCGGTATGAGGATTAGGGTCGAAATGCATGCGGTGCGATAAGGTGTGCTTGATACGCGTGTTGCTAGCAGGGGAACTACTTGAAGCCACGCGGTGTGATAAGGTGGGATAAAACCTGGAAAGATATTTCGGGAAAAATAATTTTCAAAACTAAATGCAATACCCCCGAGGTGATTTAAGGAAAGATTATGATTTTTATGTGATACGAGACTATGAGGCGGTACCTCAGTAGTGATTTTTGTTTATACCTTTCTATTACATCACTTGTGTTTTAGTTTCTTTGTGTCCTTGGCGTATTATTCCTTGTTTTATTCCGTGTTGCCTTAATTGCATTAGTTTAGTGTAGCTATTCTTGGTATATTTTCTTCATTGTTTCATATCCATTGTTTATCATTATCATACTGTCATATACCTGTTCAGTTTTCTTATTTATTCCGGTAGGGTCTTGACCCGACCTCGTCACTACTCTACCGAGCTTAGGCTTGGCACTTACTAGGTACCATTGTGATGTACTCATGCTATGCTTCTGCACATCTTTTTGTGCAGATCTATGTACCTCTTACCAGCCTAGGCACTAGTGAGTAGAGTTTATATTTGGAGACTTCAAGGTATACCTGCCGGCGTCTGTGGTCCTCGGAGTCAGCCTCTATCTAGTTCTATTTCATTTTTCCTTTTTATAGATACTGTTGTATAAGGATGTTTAGTATACTTTTATAGAGCTTGTTACTTGGTATCACAAGATTTTGGGAGTATTGTTCTGTTGAGTTATTTGAATGTTTTTATCATTTTCTCGGTAAAATTCTGCATGAATGTTTGGCTTACCTACTTTAAGAGACTAAGTAAAATCATGACATCCTACGGAGGGAAATTTGGTCAGTGACAAGTTGGTATCAGAGCCCTAGGTTCATAGGCATTACGAGTCACAAGCAGGTTTTGTAGAGTCTCATGGATCCGTACGGAGACTTTTATACTTATCTTCGAGAGGCTATGGAACTGTCAGAAAATTTTACTTCTTTGATCCCTTATCGTGCGAATTTGTTGACTTCGGATTTATGAATATAAGTCTTTCTATTCTCTCACAGATGGTGAGGACACGCACCGCTGGATCCGATGATCAGATACCCGCACCCTGTTAGAGTCGTGAGAGGTTGGGGCTGATAAAAAGCCGAGGAGGGGCATGTAGTGCAGCCAGAGCACCTGCCCGAGCTGCAACAGAGGAGCCACTAGTAGATCCAGATGGGAGGTAGGCACTTGCGGCACCTGTTGATACCCCTGCACTTCAGGAGACTCTCGTCCAGTTCTTGAGCATATTTGGTACTCTAGCTAAGGCAAGGTTGATTCCACTTGCACCGGCAACGTCTCAGGCTGGGGGAGGAGCACAGACTCCCACGGCACATACCCCAAAGTAGGGATTCCATGTAGAGAAGGTACCAGAGGTTATACTAGTGCAGCCGGTTGTCGCAGTTCAGCCCTAGGTTAGGGTAACAGCATATGAGGAGGTGCAGCTCAGGCTCGAGTGGTACAAGAAGTGCCATCCTCCTACTTTCAGTGGCCTAGTTACAGAGGACGCACAACGCTTTCTAGAGAAGTGCC
Source organism: Nicotiana otophora (assembly GCA_000715115.1). NCBI lineage: Eukaryota > Viridiplantae > Streptophyta > Magnoliopsida > Solanales > Solanaceae > Nicotiana > Nicotiana otophora. Next base: position 10,734 of record AWOL01S0052657.1, read on the forward strand.
ACTGAATTCTCCGTACCATAGGTATAGTGGAGATGAGCGGGATTGCTTTGACTACTTTCAAGCTATCGGGACCAGCATACTAGTAGTGGCGGGTTTGGTAGGAGGGTAGCCCCACCAAGGCAACTTTACTCGTATGGGCTCCGTTTTCAGAGATGATCCTGAGAGAGTTTGTACCCACAAACATTGGGATGCATGGCGCGCGAAGTTTGAGCAGTTGCGCCATGGTGCTATGATCGTATCAGAGTATGCTCTCAGGTTCAATGAGTTGTCCAGGTATGTACCTGCCTTGTTTTCCACAATTAGAGATCGAGTCCATTGATTTATTAAGGGGCTCAACTATGGTATTAGATTCAGCATGGACCGAGATTTGGAGATTGATACTCTATACAAGCAGGCAGAAATCACAAGGGGATTAGAGGATTTGTAGGACCGAGAGAGAAAGGACAAGGAGGCCAAGAGGCCTCGAGATTCTGGTGGTTGTAGTGGTGCCCGTGCCCCAGTTGCAGCCCGTCGTGGTAGAGGTTATGTGATCCGTCCAATTCATTCAACACTTCTATCTTCCAGTGGTATTCCGGCTACTCCCAGGTCTCAGGTAGCCCATTATGCACCACCACTATCTAGTGCACCTCTAGCACGGGGGGCTTTCAGCGGGCAGTCTAGCCTACCAGGCCCGAGCTAGTTTCAGCAGCCATGTCCTCCGATAGCTTGTTTTAAGTATGGTGATACTCGTCATTTGGTAAGGGACTGCACCGGATTCAAGATGGCTGCACCTCCACATACTACTCAAGCTCAACTTATTCTAGAGGGTCACCGTGGTTACTGCACCAGTTGCCACTCCACCTGCTCAGCCAACTAAATGCGGAGGTCAGGTGTGTATGTTATGCTCTCCCGAGTAGGACGGAGGCGGTTGCATCAGACTCAGCTATCGGAGGTATTGTTTCGGTTTCTCGTAGAGATGCATCAGTCTTATTTGATCTAGGTTCCACTTATTCATATGTATCATCTTACTTTGCTCTGTATTTGTATATATCCAGTGATTTTATGAGTTCTCCTATCTATGTGTCCACACCTGTGGGAGATTCCATTGTTGTTGACTGTGTGTATCAGTCGTTTTTAGTTATTATTGGCAGGTTTGACACCAGAGTTGATCTATGGTTGCTCAGTATGGTTTGAGACAGATGGTTTGAGACCAGATGTTATATCCAAGTTAGACAAAGACAATCTCAGAACTAGCAGCATTGGAAGGAGTTAAATGCTAGAGATATTTAAAACGAGTGTAAAGCTAACAGAGTTGTGCATAAAAGTATCCCAGAAACACATTAAGCCATGGATTTTAGAAGCGAGAGCACATGCAAATTAGAGACACAAAATAAATGAAATTGCAAAAGATCAAGCGACTTACCAGTTAAACGGATAACAACAAAGAACAAAAATTCCACAAGAACCTAGAATCTCAATGAATCAAAGTCCCGAAGAGCTTCAGAAGAACTCTGGGCAATGCTCACACTAAGAGAAAGTTTGAATAACAGAATCTCAGTGTCCTTGGCTTTCAGCCGGCCAAAATGAAGTACAGAACAAGAGAATGAGGGAATCATAGAACAAAGCTCCAATTTTTGGTGAAGGTATATCGATTCCAGTCTATTCAAAATGGAATATGAAGCAGTTTATATAGTGACAAAACTCGACCCAGTAAACAAGGAAAACTGTAAAATCAAACATAAATAAGGAAGTATTAACATGCAGAATCAATAAAAATTGGATTAAAGAAAAAATAGGTAACCCTTAATTGACAAAAATCAATGATTGGCCAAAAATCTTGGCTAATCGAACCCATATAGCCATGGTCAGGATGTATATGGACTAAATACTATCCAGATTAAAGCGATTGAAGTTGAATGGTTGGATTCTAAGAGATAGTACTTGCCATGTTTAGGCAAGTACTAGGTGATACCATAGTCTTGTAGAAAATAACGAGATAACACACAAAAAGGTAAGGAAATCATGGAGAGAATCCATGGTTGAGATGGATTTAGAGAGATTTGAGGGGGCGGCTAGGGTTTCTGTGGAGAGAGGAGAAGATTCGAGAGGATTTAGGGGCAGCGGACGGGCAAAAATGGGTGTTTAGGGTTTAGGGTGAGGGGTAATATAAAACGGGTAGGTTAATTATGGGTTGTTGATCGTTTGAGATCAACGGCCAGGATCACAAGGGAAATGGGGCCGGTTATTTGAGACGGGTACTGATCGGGTTTTGGGTTAAGAGGTTGTTTGGCTTTGGGATGGGATAGACTGGGCTAGGGTTTGGGTAGTTGTGGGCCACTAATGTGGTCCAAAATTGGTTAGAATGGGCTATTATTTAAATACCCAAATTTTTATCAAAATGATTTATAACAAATACTTAATAAATAAATGAAATTATCATTTATGCACTGAAATGCTTAAAATAATAATTTAGTATTATAAAAAATATATATATGCTATTTTGACACAACTAATATAAAATAAAGAGCAATTATGTACGAATATAGGTCATTATTGCAAAATAAGATAAATAGCTTAAGAATGCTAATATAATTATATGGAATGAAATAAAATATTTGAAACATATATTATAGGTTCAAAAATAATAATTTTAGGTAACTAAGGCATCACAAAATAATATAAAGGGATAATTACTAGATATATATATACTTTAAATGCAAGAAAATTAATTTAAAGCTCTTATAAAATTATGGCAAATTATAGAAAATGCTTGTATAGGTTTGTTAACTAAATAAAGATGCAAAAAATGCTATTTTGAAAGTATTTATATATTTTAGAAACTATGAGGGCAAAATTGGGTATCAACAGCTGCCCCTCTTTACCCGGGAGTGATGAAAGAGTTGTCGGGTAAACAAAACGATGATTGATTTTGACCGAATGAGGTGATTTAAAAAAACGGAGGCCTGATTTCTGAGTTGCCTACATATCCCTGGTGTTACGGGAATCAGGCCGTGTGTAGTTCTGGATCCAACAGTGAACGGGACCGACGGAGTTATTATAGGAATGATCGTATGTTTCGGAAAGGGTTCCTTTGGGTAGGACAATATCGGATGAATTTATACGGAATCGTGAATGCGAATCTGAAACATTATGGATGTGTCTCTAAACGAGTATCTGAATGGTTATCAAGTAAGAGTGGGCAACTGATGGTGATTGGTTGCGTTTGAAGTAATTGTAGGATGTGAATATTGAAGGGAAACCAGAGTGAAGATTGCTCCCGTTAGGAGAATGGTTACTTCCTGGATTACCAAAACTTAAAAAACGATGCATGCAAATATATATATATGGGTTATTGCGAAGATTCAATATTAATGCAAATTCCCTTTGGACCATGAAGATTGTCTTCGGATGGTGAGGATGATATCCTTAGTCCATGGCATCCTGGGCTATGAAGTGTATTATAAGGGATTCATAGGCCATGAAATGATGTCCTCGGGCCATGAGGATGGTGCCTTTGGACTATGACGCCTTTAAATAATGATGTGCAATACTGAGAGATCCTCAGGCCATGGAATGGTGTCTTCGGGCTATGAGGATGATGCCTTTGGACTATGACGCCTTTGGACAAAATGGCGATATTTCAGCCTATAAAGTTCAAAGATGTGACACTTGGTCACATGCGAAGATGAGACAAGACAAGGATTAGTCTTGTGTAAGATGAGGGCAGTGCTTTGCCATAGGTGAACAGAGGGTATTGCTAGGTCTTAGGTAGCGTAGTGGGGATAGTATTTAATCCTGAGGAAAATGCAGTGCTTAGCCGTATACAAGAGGGGGGAGGCAGGGCTTAGCCTCATGCGAATGGTAAGCATGAGGTAACTTCGAATGGCACGAGAAGTTACCAATGGCACTAGTTGGCGATATTCAAGTACGGCAAATGGTAACTTCTCGTGCCATTGTTTGTGATTATCTACCATCTTCCTTAATATCTTCTTGATGTTCTTATTGGCGGCTTCCACAGCTCCATTCATTTGTGGCCTGTATGCGGTGGAATTCTTATGCTTTATCTTGAATGTTTCACACATGGATTGCATCAAATCACTGTTAAGGTTGGCGGCGTTGTTGGTGATGATTGATTCTGGATCCCTAACAAAATCTGTGACGACCTTTTTAGTTACAGCCTTGTAAGATGCGACTTCAACCCATTTTGTGATATAGTCTATGGCCACTAGAATGAACCTGTGCCCGTTTGAAACGGCGGGTTCGATTGGACCGATGACACCCATTCCCCAAGCAGAGAAAGGTAAAGGTGCACTTGTTGCATTGAGTTCATTGGGTTGCACTCGTATCATATCCGCATGTACTTGGCATTGATGACACTTTTGGACATACTTGATGCAGTCTTTTTCATAGTCATCCAGAAATATCCTGCTCTTAATATCTTCTTAGCTAAAACAAAGCTATTCATGTATGGTCCGCAATTTCCGGCATGTATCTCTTTGAGAAATTTGGATGCTTCCTTGGCATCGACACACTGTAATAATCCTAGATCAGGAGTCCTTTTGTACAGAATTCCTCCACTTTGGAAGAAATGGTTGGACAATCTTCGGAGTGTGTGTTTCTGAGTATGATTTGCATGCTCCGAGTACTCTCCTTTTGCCAAGTATTATTTGATGTCATGAAACCACAGATTCCTATCAGTTTCTTCTTCAACATGAGCACAATAAGCTGGCTGATTATGGATCCCTACTGGAATAGGATTGATGAAATTCTTGTCTGGGTGTTGTATCATGGAAGATAGAGTGGCCAACGCATCTCTGAACGTATTGTGGATTCTCGGAACATGTTTGAACTCTAGTTTTGTGAACCTCTTCATCAACTCTTGTACATAGTACAAATATGGCAATATTTTGGTAAACTTTGTAGCCCATTCTCCTAGAACCTGATGTACCAAAAGGTTTGAATCTCTAATTCCTCAAACATTCATGTCAAAGGACAACTTGAGCCCCAAGATGCAAGCCTCGTATTCTGCCATAATATTGGTACACGAAATCTAAGTTTTGCGGATACCGAATAGTGTTGACCCGTCTCTGATACCAAAATGGCTCCAATACCTGCTCCTTTGAAGTTTGCAGCTCCATCCAAAAACATTCCCCAACGGTCATAGATTTCGGTGATATCTTCTCCTACGAATGATACTTCTTCATCAGGAAAATACGTTTTTAGTTGTTCATATTCTCCACCCACAGGATTTTCTGCTAAGTGATCTGCCAATGCTTGTCCCTTGACCGCTTCTTGAGTTACATAGATGATGTCGAACTCACTCAGTAGTGTCTTCCATTTTGCCAACTTTCCCGTAGGCATGGGTTTCTGGAAGATGTATTTTAACGGATCTATTCTTGATATGAGATATGTGGTATAGGCACTAACGACACAAAAGTAGTGCCTCAACTTCTGAGCTATCCACGTTAAAGCGCAGTAGGTGCACTCCAGCAAAGCATATATTGTGCTTCATAGGGTATGAACTTCTTACTTAGATAGTATATGGCATGTTCCTTTCTTCCCATCTCGTCGTGTTGTCCCAAGACACAGCCGAAAGCCCATCCAGTACAGATAAATAGAGTACCAGAGGTCTCCCAGGTTCTGGTGGGACCAAAATAGGTGGTTTGGATAAATATTCCTTGATCTTGTCAAAGGCTTTCTGGCATTCTTCAGTCCAACTTGTTGCAACGTCTTTCTTTAACATTTTGAAAATCGGTTCAGAAATCACAGTTGATTGTGCTATGAAACGGCTGATGTAATTGAGACGCCCCAAGAAACTCATCACATCTGTCTTGTTCTTCGAAGGTGGCAAATTTTGAATAGCCTTGACCTTTGACGGGTCTAGCTTAATTCCTTGGCGGCTGACGATGAACCCTAACAACTTTCCAGCAGGGACTCCAGAGGCACATTTTGCGGGATTTAGTTTTAGGTTGTATCATCTAAGTCGATCGAAGAATTTCCTCAAATCTGCTATATGATTTGTCTTCACTTAGATTTGATGATGACGTCATCCACGTACTTTTCTATCTCCTTGTGTATCATGTCGTGAAAAATGGTGGTCATCGCCCTCATATAGGTGGCTCCGACATTATTTATGCCAAACGACATCATTTTGTAACACTATACTCCTGATGATGTAATAAAGGCTGTCTTTTCGGCATCTTCTTCATCCATCCAGATCTGATGATATCCCTCAAAGCAATCCACAAAGGATTGGAGTTCATGCTTGGCACAATTGTCAATCAGTATATGTATATTGGGCAAAGGGAAATCATCTTTGGGAATTGCTCTGTTTAAATCCCGATAGTCGATACACACTCTGACCTTCCCATCTTTCTTTGGAACCGGCACAATGTTAGCCAACCAGGTCGGATATTCAACCACTCTGAGAACCTTGGCTTTGATCTGCTTGGTGACTTCCTCCTTTATTTTCATACTCATATCTGGTTTGAACTTTCTGAGCTTCTACTTTACAGGAGGACACATAGGGTTGGTAGGTAGTTTATGAGCCACTATGGACGTGCTCAAACCGGTCATATCATCATAGGACCATGCAAAAATATCCTCATACTCCTTTAAGGACGACGTACTATTCCTTCTGTGACGGTGATAGGTGAATGCTTATACGCGTTTCCTTGACTGTTTCGGAGTCTCCCAAATTAACTGTTTCGGTCTCATCCAAATTGGACTTAGGCTTATTTTTAATGTTTTCTACTTCTCTGACCATTTTCTCGGGTATTATATCCTCTTCGAGATCCTCTGAATCATTATCCTTATGTTGTATTATCTCATTACATGTCACAGTCGTAGGTTTATCGGGATAGGTAATAATAATGTTGTAGAGAAAAAATGTAAAGAATAATAATTAATACTAAAATAACAATGCAGTAGATAAATCTTGAAAACGTCAAACAAGTACAACTCGTACTTTAGCAATTATTTCAAAACAAAATATGCTTAAAACAAAATACTGAAAATGCCTTAGATGCTCATAAAATTACTTTCAAAATAAATGATGCTAATTGCCAGGCTACCCAAGAACTCGATGGGCCCTTGATGGTGCAGTAGTCTAGTTCTTGAGAATAGCTCTCTTCTCCACGGTCTGAATAATAAGGCCTTCCTTCTCCTCCTCCTCAACTATCGCACCGCAATCCATGTCTTCATCATCTATACACAGATTCCTTATGCCGGCTAGAACTTCATCTTCTTCGAACTCCCACATAATGTCAGCTTGATGAACTCCCACATATTTCTCTAGAGGGTAATAAGGACCATGCCATGGTGGCGACCAATTCTGATACTCGTACCAGGTGTATTCATATCCAAGACCAAAAGTTGTGCCGTGATGCTTTAGCTGTATCGGTTTGGTGATCCCCTGGAGATTCTTACCGAGACCCCTGCCAAGTTTATACCCTGTCCATGCCAATATGCCTTCTATCTTATTGCACTACCATTTGTCCTTTTCAGTTGCGTTGTCGCGCTCGATGCGATGGTATGTTCTCCACCCAACTTCCTTCTATTCTCGATGACCGGAATAGTTTGATTGGTGTAAGTGGGATTACTTCAGTCACCATGGATGATCACTTCCTGATAGTTCCACTCAAACTTCATGACCTGATGTAGCGTAGAAGCTACATCCCCAATGACATGTATCCAAGGTCGTCCCAACAATAGGGTGTAGGTAGCGGATATGTCCAACACTTGAAGCTGAACATCAAACCATGTTGGGGCCATCTGTAGGCTGAGGTTGGTCTCCCCAATTGTGGCCCTTTGAGACCCATCAAATGCTTTCACATTCATACTTCCTCCTCGTATTTTGTGTACGCCTTTACCCAATCTTTTCAAAGTAGTTAGTGGACATATGTTGAGACTCGGACCCCCATCTATCAGGACTCTGGCAATAAACTTGTCCTCAAACTGCATTGTGATATGTAGTGCCCTGTTGTGACTTAGTCCTTCTGGTGGTAGCTCGTCTTCATGAAAAGTGACCTTGTGGCTTTCCAACACTTGCCCTACCATGTTGGCCATCTCTCCACTTGTGATGTTGTTGGGTACATAGGCTTCATTCAACACCTTCATCAGGGCATTCCTATGTGCCTCGAAGTTTTGCAGCAGTGATAAAATGGATATTTGAGCAGGCGTTTGGTTCAGATGATCAACCACAGAATACTCTCTTGCCTACACCTTTCTCCCAAGATCATCTAGGCCAGTCTCAATGACAGGCGGTTTAGAGGCCGCTTCTTTGCTTGTTCCTCCCAAATACTCAGGTGTATAAATCCTGCCAGTTCTGGTCATGCCTTGCGCTGCACCTGTTTTTTCCATTCTTTCCTTTCCTTTCCTTCTTGCTTCCGCAACATAATCCCATGGTATAGCATTACACTTATAAGATGGCGTAGGTGCTACCATCATGGTGAAGGACGTTGTTACTTCAACCTCAAACGGAGTTGATGCAGCTACCTCAACTTCAATTGGTGCCTGAGTCTGTACCATGATAGGTGTGAGAGTGACTGGAGATGTTTCAGAATTATCCCCTTATCGAATGAGTCCCATTCTTTATCGGTCTCTATCACGTTTACCCCTCAACCCTTGTGATTTGGGAGAGGATTGTTTCGGACATTTAGTGTAGCGTCCTTTGCCTGTATGACTTTGGTGTCAATTAATGTCTGAATCTTATCCTTTAATGTATGACACTCATCAATAGTATGACCTTTCATGCCTGAGTGATAGGCACATGTCTTATTTGGGTTAATCCACTGGGAAACATTTTCCATAGCAACAACGGGAATGGGAGTGATATAACCGGTAGCCTTCAGTCTCTTGTACAGTTGGTCTATGGGTTCGGCAATTGGGGGGTATTGTTTGGGTGGTTTGCGGTCGAAACTTGGTATAGGGTTTTGGTAGTTATGGCAGGCTGGTGGTGAGTGGTAGTATGATGGTTAGGTGTTATATGTATGGTAAGTGGCGGCACGTTGTTGGTATCTGGGAGGTGAAGGCTGATATGTGGGCCTTGGGCTACCATCACCGTACCTACTTCTTGCTTCTTGGAGATACCTCCTTACTGTAAGGCTTTATTTGTGGCTTGGAGTGCTTCAAAATTTGTCACCATTCCGCTTTTGATCCCTTCTTCTATTCTTTCTCCCAATTTGATGATGTCAGAAAATTTATGGGTTTCAATAACCATCAGTCTTTCGTAGTATTGCGGATCCTGAGCTCTGACGAAGAATTTATTCATCTGTTCTTCTTCCAGTGTTGGCCTTACTTTTGCATCTTCAAACCTCCACCGAGTAGCATACTCGCAGAAAGTTTTCGTTGGCCTCTTTTTGAGATTCTGAATGTAGAAACTGTCTGGTGTGTTTTCTGTGTTAAACATGAACCGATCCATGAAATCTGATGCCATGCTCACCCAATTAGCCCATTTCTTTGGGTTCTGACTGATGTACCAAGTTAGGGCTTCTCCGGTGAGGCTCCTCATGAACATCTTCATGTGGGTTCTTTCATCCATGCCAACTCCTACAAGCTTGTCATAATATGTTCTCAAGTGCACCTTTGGATCACCAGTTACGTTGAACATTTCGAACTTAGGAGGTTTGTAACACTCTGGCAGTTCTACATCTCGCTGAATACACACATCTTCATAATTCAAACCCTAAATTCCTTTGCCCCTTTCGACACTTTGAACTTTGCCAGTAAGTTTCTTGAGTTCCTCTGCCATGTTCTTGATAAGCAGGTCCTTCTCGGCGGATTCGGGTAGGTATAGGGTTTGTTGTGGGGTGTGGGGTAAGGTTTCCACGTATATGGGATTACTTTGGTGGACTCCGGAAATCTGGGCGTAATGTTGGTCATTGTTTGAGTTTTGCGGGTCAGGAGTAGGCTGTGGTGCATTCTGAGGGGTGTGGTATGTGGTTGTTTGTGGGTATTGATTCGGGTGGTGATGGTGTTTTTGAGGAGTATGTATCGGTGGAGGGTTGTGGTTCTGAGGAGGTATGGCGTATTGATGTGGTGCGGGAGGACTTTGCGGATTTTGTGTGTTCTGGGGAGGTACCGCATTTTGGGCATTTTTGTTTTGTTGATTAAGGTCGGGGACATTTAGGGTGAGGGAAAGGTTTGCCAAGCTCCGGACCTGCTCAAGTTCCCCTCGTAGCTCCAATATTTTCTGTTCCAGACATAGGACCAATTCGTTCTGTGCTGGACTATTCCGACCGTCCGAGGTTTCAATGTTCTCTGCATTGTCCTTTCTGATACCGCTTAAATAGTTCATTTTTCCTTTCCCTTTGCTTCTGACTTTAGGATCACTTGGTGGAGGAAGAGGCGGAGGACCTCTGGATCTAGTGTGATTTGCGGATGATGCCAGTATGCACGAACAAACCTTTGGGGCTTGGGAATAAACAAAAGAAAAGAAAACAAAAGGTAACCAAGTCAGTAAGGGATATTGAAAGGATGTTTGCGATATTGAACATGTGTTGCAGAATCAGTAAAACAATCCACGTCCTAATTTGGGGGACCTCGTTGTGCCCGAGGTAGGCCTAAGTGACACATAGACTTGGAGAAAATTGATGCCAAAAATTGTGTCATTTCATTAATGCAAAAATGAATCAGGTCCATACTGGAACGACAATAATAAGAAAATTACTAATGGCATTTGTCTTAATACAATAGAAATCTAAAACTAAGCTAAAAAGTAGTAAAGAACATCATTTCCTAATGTATTTGTCCCTAGAGGGGCCTTCTCCATGCTTGGCCTTCTTGGATCCATTAATCAAGTTCCCCAGGTCGCGCATGTCCAATAGTAGGTAAGCTCTTGCTAGGTGCCCTCCCTCATTGCCTTTCATATTCTGACAATCCGAGAGCCTTTTCCTCATCTTCCCCTCAAGTTCCATTAACCCCTGCTCTAAATATTCCAATCTTTATGTTGATTTAGTAACAATTTCTTTCCATTCGCCAAAGGATTCCATATCCACTTTGTGTTGTTCCAAATGTCTAGCTTCAGACTCGAAAACCCTCTTGCGCATCATCCAATACTTGACTTGTGCTTCATCAGCATCATCTATAACGCTATTTTTCAAATTAATCCCTGGCTTGACATCTCCCACTATATCATCCACCAACCATGATGGGTAGAAGTATACATGGTCGGCATGGTACCTATCTGGCTCGATAGTGTCTTTCTCTACAATGACCTTTTGATTCCACATATGTTGTGCCTCGAACTTGAATGAAATGATGTTCCCTTTAAAGTCTGCTTTATACTGGACCATGTTGGAAACCCGAGGTATAACCTGCTTTCTTCCCTCTTGCCTCATTACTCTTATAGGAGCATAAGAAAAGATTCCTCTCAACCCGATCAACACTAATTGAGTGGTTTCTCTTGACTTGATGATGAACTCGCTGCTAGGGAACCATTCGAACATCCAATGTACCCTTTCATCTGTCAAATTGCTAAAGAAACACACCCAGCTCACAGCATTTCCAGGTTGCGCGAACCTATCAGGGATAAATGTCATTTATTTTGGATGATGGTAGGCTATGTAGTCATTCAATGGTCGTCGCAGAAGTTCCTGATGATATTCACCTCTCTGGAAATGTTCTAATAACTAAACATGTAGTAATAGATTGCAGCCCTCGAAATGCCCATACCCCTGCTTGTATCGATTTAGAGCTCGGTACATTTCGGCCAAGATCATGGGATGATAGTGTAAGTTTGTCCTTCCATTCATTCCATTAGAGTCCTAGCGACCATGGCTAAGTGAGTGTGGATCCTCCCCCATTTCATCAGAGATATCAGCAACCCCAAGAAACAGACAATGAACACAAAAATTCGGTGGTGTGTCCAACCCAAAGAAGTAATGGTAAGTTCATCATGGTGAAGGCGATATGACTTACTATGCCCATAAGATTCATAAAGGAATTCAAATGATATGTATGACTCCTTCACACAGAGTAAAAGATCATTATTCTCGAAACCCATCATTTCTAAAAAAGTCGCGGGGAATGCAATTTTCTGGTACTAATAAACCCGGACTATCCCATGGCAGCCTAGCGAAGCCTCCTATTTCCTATAAGAGAGGGGTCATCTCTACATTACCAAAGCGAAAGACATCTCTTTTCGCATCCCAAAACATAGTGGAGGCCTCAATCAATGCGTTATTTGGCCAAATGTCCAATAAGGAAGGTAAATTTCCGAGGACGCTTTTCACATGATTCTGGTCACTAGGTGAGAGGTTCTTCCACCAATCAAGCAGCAAAGGTGGGATGTTTTGAACCATGCCGAACATGGGAACTTCGTTCCTCCTTTTCTACAAAACAAATAGAGTTAGCCCTTTCCCCCTCAGGGTCTGACTATTTACACAGTAATGATCAACATATCAGCATGTTTTCTCCAAGTAATGCACATAACGTGATGGTGTCCATTGGGATTATGGAAATCCCGTCGGGCTTTGGACAAGGCTTATCTTAGTGGATTATCACGTGGACAACGTTCTAACCCATACTAGGTTTAACATGATGCATGCACAGTTGATATTGGAGTGAGGTTTCTAGAAGGGTCTAGACTGGTACTCTCAAATTGACAACTTGAGAGGGAATGGCACAAAACCGCCGACTGCACCGCTGATCGACTAGTTTACCGCAAATAAGCCTTTCCAATTTAACAGGGTAATTTTGGAAGAGCGCGGACACGCATCAAGTTCCGCTATGTTATTAATCGAGCACGAGTGGAATATGATGTGGAGCATGCTTTATACAAATATAATAACTCATTGCCAAGTATTTGCATGATAGATATGTGAAAGCAATAAATGCGGTATTAAGATAAAACATAAAGGACGTAAAAAGAAAGACAAAAGAAGAAGTTAGTATGTGGAACATAGGGAATATAATAAAGTAAGCAGGGGAGTAGGGGTGGGAGAGACATGATATAGCTAATAAATAGCAGTTAGAGCAACTAAGGGCGAATAGGTAAAGGGATGTGCATGTTATAACAAATCTAAGCAAATAAAGGTGGAGAAGGGACGGGATGTACATGTTATAACAGGTTTAGACAAGTAAAGGTGAACGGGAAAGGGATGTGCGTATTATAACAAATCTAACAAATAAAGATGGAAAAGGAATGTGCGTTTATAACAAAGAAAACTAATCCACATAAGCCAAGCTCATTATGGTAAGAGCCTAAGTGTAAATCCCCAGCAGAGTCGCCATGCTGTCGCACCCCCTTTATTTTCTCGCTAAATAGTGTTTCGACATGTGACAACTCTTTTAAGGAGGTATTAAAAGAGGATAGTCTCCACCTAACGGTTTAAGGTGCGTTAGGGCACCTATTATGCAAATGACTATATTTGACTAGTCAACGCCACCAAAGATCGGGTAAGGGCTTAAGTTACCTCAAAGAGAAGGTGTTAGGCACTGCTCGAGGTCCACAATTATGAGTCCCGGCTGAATTTAAGATTATGTGGATTATGATTAAGCTAGGTGATCAAATAAATAAAGGAGTTCAGAAGTCACAGAACTTTATTACAACATGATTGACACTGATCTTAGAGCGAATATACGGATACAACTATTTAGATATAATAATGACATACAAAGAGGGGGGGGGGTCCTAAGTTTTTTAGCCTAAAGTATCACCCCATGCAACATAAATAATACTTCGTAACTCCCTCATGATGGGGTGTTACTCATATTATTCAGCGGGCACAGACTATCATCTCCTGCTGCCCGATTACTATGTTAAAGTTGTTACCTAAAAGTGTTCTAATTCACTTATAGGTCGTTACCCTATGTGTGCACTACTCGTTCCGTACCTATGGTCCAGGAGGTATTCGACCTTTTCTTTGGATGGTTCTAGATCTCACTTAGGCTGCTCAGAAATGTCAAAACTAGGCGACAAACAAAACACATTGGACTTCACATATAGGAAGTCAAGGCTCAAGTTTTCCTCCACACGTAAGAAACAAATGCACGCAAATACATATGCCAATCGGGAATCTACAGAATCCTATAGACTTGCTTTCTAGACGATCAAAGTATGCAAGTGATTTCAGATGCAGGATATAGCTTATAGATAGAATCATGCGGATATCATAAGATAATTGTTGTGAGTTTTAAGTTACCAATCCTATATGTGCAATGCCTAAGTGATTTACGCAATTGGGTACAACCGAATCTGCTAGGGAAAGAGTCCCAGAATAATTGATACGACCTACATGAAGCAGTGTTTGAATGGTCTAGCATTAGCCAATTGATCTCTAAGGCATAGTACTTTTGAGCTTGTTTTATTTATACTTAGTCCTATGAACAAGATTTGTAGTGAACAATGTGATACAATAGCAAGTGAAATGATCAAAATCCTGTAGACATGATTTCTAGTGAATAAGTGAAGTGAATTGAAGGAAAATTCATTTTTGTTCCTATAGGCAGGTTTCTAATGCGGTTGAAAGCAGTCATGCAAATTGAAAGAGTGCTCACTTCCTATAGTCCTGTTGTCTATAAACACGTAGCAGTAGACATAGCATTTTAACGCACGTTTAATGGTAAACAGGCAGTGCGCGTGTGCTTCTTCTAATGTCATGATCTCTACAGTGCTCATGTAACTGAACAACACATATAGCGAACACATTATCATGTCCTATAGGCATGTAATCTACCCATCGCATGTAAATATTAAAATCTACCCCCATTCCCTTTTACCAACAACCCTAATTGTTTATACAAAGATTATTACAGGCCCAACAATGAGTAAACATATTACATAACAGTGAACAGGTCCACAGTAGACCCAAATAGAATAACTAAATACCCAGCCTTACTGGGCCTTCAACAAAGAGCCACGTTCAATACACGATCATGGGTCCATAGAAGAGCCCATACCCATTCAAATGAGCCACGTCACCAAGTGTTGCACCACATGCAACAACCAATATAGGCATGCAGTACACTATAGGGAAATAGAGTATTAGGGACAGTTTTGGAGGTTGAGAGAATGACTGGGACCAAGACCTAGTGTGCCAGAGTTCACAAGGGCCTCAATTGGACCCCGAGCGGTGCTCACACTAGGGAGGCCAATAATAGAACCTAGGTAGCCTTGGCTTTCAGCCGGCTAAGAATGAAGAGTTCAGAATAGCATAAGTTGTCAATGATGAAAAGGGACAGAAGCTAGGAGATACTTTCATATCCTAAAGTACACATAGCCAAATTGAGCATATAGAGTAATTAATCAAATAGGCCAGTAGGTTCAGCAAGACAGCAAAGCACCACATAGATAGCCTCATATTGAATGAAATTGGGGAAGAAACATGTTTTCCAGATATACATTATCATTCATGACATTAAACCAATTGGGACCTAAGAGGTTC
>AWOL01S0052657.1:34688-44981 GCA_000715115.1 Nicotiana otophora
CGTTATAGAATATGGTTGTACTATCTCTCTTGTACCTCTGATATTAAGGGTGATTCTTCTATGTTATCAATCACAATTCCTGAAATTTTTCGGGTCCAATAATCAGACTCCTGATTTATTTAATTGATGAAACTCTTTAGTTTCCTCTTCTGTCTGATCAGCCTTCACATAGGTTTAAGCTATCTTCCGATCTGCGGCTCCTGGTATTAGTTATTACTTTAGCCTTTGATGGACGCTATGGAATATCCACGATACAATCTTTTAACAGTTCAATCCTTTGTCTATGACCTAGACTCAATTCTTTCTTTTAACTTATACCGAAGTCTTCTACGATTGTATGATTGCCAACATACATGCTGCATGAATAATACTTCGAAATCGTAAGTGCGTTCGTAACGTAACTAACTCTGGATCATTGATCGAATAATTCCTTTCGTTCCTTCTCAACTTTCTTTAAACGCAACCTATTACTTTTCCTAGTCTTTCTGCCCCTTGTTGCGTGCATACATAGCTTATCTTGTTCCCATAATAGCTCTTTGTGCAACTCATATGATATCGACCATTACTTTTGGTTTCACTTCCCGCTCATTAGCCACGATAGGTGCCACTTTCTTATGGAGTGTATACAATATTGTTTGTGAGATTGTTGTTATAAGATCATTACCTCTTTAGGTAACTGAGCTTCAGTTGAAGCCTTCTTCCTTACCTCTTCAACTAGTCTTTCATTGTAGTACTTAAGGAGACCCTCTGACTCTAGTAAATTTGCGAGCTTATTACATCGAATACTCGACAGAATTTTTGATGTTCTTCCCCACCTATTACTATCCGTAGTTACTTATTTCCATGCCCTTGTTCTTGTAGGGTTGCTTTTAAACTAATATTTTGACTGTCTTTCCAGTGGCATTCTCTTTAATTCCCGTAACACTCATATGATACCTTTAACTACCCCAACTCCTATCTGAATATTTCTAGAGGGTCACGATATCATTATCTATGAGACTGAATTCCCCATGTTGGGGTTCACTATGTTCATCTTGCACAATCTGTTGATTTGTTTGTATCCTCTAATCTAGCCATAACTAGGCTCTTCCTGGATCAACTACTAACTACTCATTTGCCCATTCTCATATCAATATTCTGCGTAATCTTTCTTGAGTTGTTTCCTTTGTCTTAACTTACCTCTCGCACTTGCTCCTTATTCATCAATAACATCTCGGGTAGGAACCTTTACTTTCTCTCCTTGACGTCGTGTTTGCATAATGTTCTTGAATCATAGCATAATTGTAGGATTTGAATCATTGCAATCTCATCCCTTTGTCATTTTTAACGTATTCTTCCTTTACCATTCCATAGTTACTAGAACCACTTAATTCTGAATTAATGACACATCACACCATATTCCCCCCTTTAGGGGATACTAAGAGTTGGAGCCAAGAGGATCTACCTATTGATGTTTTACCTCTTCATCTTGGGCGTTTTTTCACATCATCGATGACCCTTATTCGCCTTGCAGAAATCCTTCTATACCAAGGATAACAAAATTCCTTATTCGCGAGGGTGACACTTAGTATAACTGGCACATACAGCCCATTAAGCTTAACATTGCTCACATTGCTTTCTTTAGGGAAGAGTCTTCCTGAATGACCATTCTATGAATTTCTCATGAAGCTTCTTCTGTTGTCCACTCTATTATCGCCGGGACAAAATCTGAAATTCTCATGATGCTGACTATTATTCAGTCCCTAGTTCATGTTTAGTTTATCTTGTTCATCAATCCATGCTGATTTCTTATTACTCTGGGGTCTAATTTTTCCTTTTGGTAATCACGTTGGAGTCACAAACTTATTTCACGAAATGAGGATATGACTTTATGGCCTATACTCTTTTGTTTTATCAAGGCCTGTCACCNTCAAGACCTGTCACCTCTCGTCTTTTCCTTCACTTGACTATAGACTCTGTAATACTGTCATCTTTTTGATCTACCGTTGTCATCCATGTATCACATCTTACCCGTAATGCTTCATTAACTCTCTTCTTATTTCCTGCAAATATTTATATCGATCACTTTATTCTGAAAACTTGAACAAGACATTCTTTTACTTTTAGCTCCCCTTGCTCCATCCACTGGCTCTTCAGGTTGCCTAACATTCTCTCTCTACTGGGGCCGGGAGCCATACTAAGGTAATATTTATCCCTCCAAGGCTTCCAGTCCCTGTCTTTGCAGTACTCATATCTAGCTGTACTATTTTAGAGTGCACCATCTGGGGGGGTCTCACAAGGAGATCTATTAGCACATTCTCAATATCCTTCGGAATGCCAGTTAACGCTAACAATCCATCCAACATTTTGGGTTACCCTATCCCTAGCTAGATACTGATATCCTGCCTTCTCTTATACTACCTCTGTTTTCCCCCATACGGCATAAATGAGATGGGTGTTGCCAATTGTACATACCTCTATTATTGTTGAAGGTAACTCAAAATGCTTATATTACTCTGCCTGAATTATAAATACTGATAATCTTCATTAACTGGGCACCTTGCACCCTTCTTCATCTTACTTATTTTACTTATTCAAACTTGTATCTATCTTCTGAATCTCTCAATGCCCTTCACCATTGGGGTGGATAGATATTCTTTCCTTAAAGATCCTTATCAATAGGCTTACACGTCTTAGTACACACATTATCTACTGAAGACCTTACATTTACTCATCATAAGCATGACGAAATCGAGTACCTCTGACTCAATTCTTCCACGGCTACATTCCATTTCTTACCAACTGTCTTTCTAGATATAGGCATCGTCGTATTATGAATAAGATACAGTTTAGGAAATTTATTTCTTACAACTGAGCTCTACCACTCGATCTAGAGTAAGAAGGAAGAATGGCAGTTCTAAATGCCCTGTAGCCTACTTCTTATAAGTGTGGTGCACAACACACCCATAAACAAGACTCTACTAGACACGGCTTGTAGACCCCCTAGGACAGAACTGCTCTGATACCACTTTTGTCACGACCCACACTGAAGGGCTGCGATGCGCACCCGGTATCTTACTCAACCGAGTACCAACATAACATATCTTTCTTATCATACTATCATTGGTAACTGGGCCAACATGGCCACAACTTGTAAAGTATAACTATAAGTGGGAAAGCACTGTATCAATGAACCATCTTTCTTAAATCATGAATACATATGGGCCGTCAAGGCCTCTGACATACTGTACCAAATGAACCTCTGTCTACAAAGCCTCTAAGAGTATTAGACATCAAAGGGGACAGGGTGCCGGCCTACCCATAAGCCTGTAGCAAAATCCTGACACGATGACTCATAGACTCAGCTGCACTCCGAATGAGGTGGATTCTTACCGATCCTTCGCTGAATGCTAAACTCGTCTACTATGAGGAATCGTCAAACTAATTATCTATATCTGTAGGCATGAAATGCAGCGCCCTTAGAAAAGGGACGTCAGTATGAAATAATGTACCGAGTATGTAAGGCAATATACTGAAAGCTGAAACCGAACTGATAGTATATTAACTGAAAGTGACTGGGAGTCAAAGATAATCTGAAGATATGCTTACCTGCTGATACTGACTCAACTCTCTCAATATAGTAAGTAAAATAGTTGTCCGGCCCTATAAGGCTAGGTATATATATAACTGCTCTGCCGTAGTAGGCTCGCTCATAGGTGCTCGGCTATACTAGGCTCTATATCTCGGCCAACTGGGCTTGCTCATAGGCGCTAGAACATAGCACGATATATAACTTACCATCTGATCAAAGGTTTCCCAATAAGAGCTTGCCCATCGATTATAGCTCGATGGTAATGAAAATACTGTAAATACTGTATATATAGGCACTTTGCTCTCTTGACTGGAAGAAAATAATACTCAATTGTATATGAAGTCCCGATAAGGAGAATACTATAATCTATGAGACTAGGATAATGTATATAAATTCGGGAGTATGAACTTCTCTTTATGCCTTGTTATCAAACATATGTAATTTTGAGATCCTTCCAACACACGTTAATTGCGGGAAAACATGTAGCGGCGGATCAAAGTAGGGGAAAATTCGTATGATATTCTTGAGAAAGATTGCACCGTGCTCCCTTAGAATTTATAATTCACTTATCAATATCATTGTAAAGGTTCACATGAATTCTTTTTGGAGAATTCCATCCGAATCTCTAGCAAGCATTTCCATTCCCTTTAATGATGTAGGGAGGTTATTTTGTTTAATTCTCATTCACTTCTCTTTGTGAATTAGAAAAGTCTTATACCTTAGTGGGTGTGGGCCCCACTAAGGTGATGACTTAGCCTCCAAATAAGATACCTTATCAAATGAATTAAGAGTCATTCATTTGAGAAAGGTTTGCTGCCACGTAAATGGTTATAAGGCTTATCCAAAAATTATTCACTTAATTCCTTAATCAACTCATTAATCCCTCACTAATCCAATAATTAACCAATTATCTACATAGTTAAGAATTATCTCAAATTACTTATAATACTACTAACTTTTAACACACTTTATACATCTTTCTATCATGGTCATGCGGTACCTTGTATGGCACTAGTCCATAAATACGGGGTATTGTAGCTTGGACCGTATTTCATCCCAAAATATCAAACTTTGACGAAATTTGTTTTTCTTCGATTTGCTTACCCTCTTTCCTTCGTGAATTTACTTATCACTTGTTTGAAGTAGCACAATACTTATAATCCCAAAATAATATCATTCATGAACTTGCGTCGATTAACTTACGACGAAATTTTAGCGTACAAAAATGCGCGATGTAACATCTCATTTCTGAGATTTCATCAATTTATTTATGGCGTACTTTCACATACGAAAATATGCAGTGTAACAGAAGTTCCAGCACAGGTTATTACAGATGTGAGGCATTCATTACAGAGATTCAGGATAAAGCAGGTAAGCATAGTCATGAACATTCAGACACCAATACACTAGCTAAACGAGCTTAGGAGGGTTCAGATTATCCAAGTTAGACATAGACAATCTCAGAACTAGAAGCATTAGGAGGTGTTAAATGCTAGAGAGATTTAAAACGAGTGTGAAGCTAACAGAGTTGTGCATAAAAGTAGCCAAGAAACACATTAAGCCATAGAGTTCAGATGTGAGAGCACATGTAAATTAGAGACACATAAAAAATAAAATTGCAAAAGCTCAAGTGACTTACCAGTTAAACGGACAACAACAAAGAAAAAACATTCAATAAGAACCCGCAATCTCAATGTGTCAAAGTTCCCATGAGCATCAGAAGAACTCCGGGCAATGCTCGCACCAAGAAATAGTTCGAATAACAGAATCCCAGTGGCCTTGGCTTTCATCCGGCCAAAATGAAGTACAAAACAAGAGAATGAGGGAATCACAGAACAAAGCTCCAATTTTTAGTGAAAGTATATCGATTCCAGTCTCTTCAAAGGGGAATAGGAAGGGGTTTATATAGTGACAGAAATGGAACCAGTAAACAAGGAAAACTGTAAAATCAAACATAAATAGCAAAGTATTAACGTGCATAATCAATAAAAATCGGATTAAGAAAAAAATAGGTAAACTCTAATTGAAAGAAATCAAAGATTGGCCGAAAACCTTGGCTAATCGGACCCATATAGCCATGGTCATGATGTATATGGATTAAATACTGTCCAGATTCAAGCGTTTGAAGTTGAATGGCTGGATTCTGAGAGATAGTACTTGCCATGTTTAGGCAAGTACTACGTGATTCCATTGTTTTGTAGAATATAACGAGATAACACACAAAAGGTAAGGAAATCATGGAGAGAATCCATTGGTTGAGACGGATTTGGAGAGATTTGAGGGGACAACTATGGTTTCTGTGGAGAGAGGAGAAGGTTCGAGAGGATTTGGAGGCGGAGGACGGGCGAAAATGGGTCTTTAGGGTTTAAGCTGAGGGGTAATATAAAACGGGTAGGTTAATTATGGGTCGTTGATCATTTGGGATCAACGACCAGGATCACAAGGGAAACGGGGCGGGTTATTTGAGACGGGTACCGACCGAGTTTTGGGTTAAGGGGTTGTTTGGCTTTGGGCTGGGATAGACTTGGCTAAGGTTTGGGTAGTTTTGGGCCACTAATGCGGTCCAAAATTTATTAGAATGGGCTATTATTTAAATACCCAAAATTGTATCAAAATGATTTATAAAAAATTCTTAATAAATAAATAAAAATATTATTTATGAACTGAAATGCTTAAAATAATAACTTAGTATTATAAAAAATATAAATATGCTATTTTGACGCAACTAATATAAAATAAAGAGCAATTGTGTATGAATATAGGGCATTATTGCAAAATTAGATAAATAGCTTAGAAATGCTAATATAATTATATGGAATGAAAGTAAATATTTGAAACATATATTATAGGTGCAAAAGAAATAATTTTAGGTAACTAAGTCATCACAAAATAATTTAAAGGGATAAATACTAGATATTTATATAATTTAAATGCAAGAAAATTAATTTAAAGCTCTAAAACATTATGGAAAATTATAGAAAATTCTTGTATAGGTTTGTAAACTAAATAATGATGCAAACAATGCTATTTAGAAAGTATATATATGTTTTGGAAAATATGAGGGCAAAATTGAGTATCAACAACCTTCACCTAGGTGTTAGCCAAATGGGTAAATCACATTAATGCTTGTTTTAGTGACTGGGGTGTATAATAACTCTCAACTCTAAATTACCCACTCAATACCTCTCGGTAATAGAGTCAATTTTCCCAAATTGGCTTTCTCAAACCCAATAATAGTTGATAGGAGCTCAAGTTAGGTTTTCTCTATATCTGTTCCATCCCTTTAATTATGCTTGCCAAAACCTTAAGTAGCCCAATTTCTTGTTAGCCAACTTTTTCCTAGATTAAGTTCGCCTTTCTCAAGTAAGAACCAAGATAAATAGGCATGAATCATTATTTGTAACCATTAATTTTAGAAATAATGCATGAACTAGGCTAAATAATAAACACAAAATCATAAACAAGCTCACGCATAAAGGTTTACACTAGGATTGGGTCACAACCCTAGAGCAAAATCTAGTTACTCATAATAGAGATTGAAGAAAACAAATTAAATCCATAAAACAACATTAAATTGATAAAACTAATGTTTCTTCTCCTAAAATGGTCACTAGTTACCCAAAGAAGTAATGTATAACGGCTACAACACTAAATATTACAAAACTTGCTCTAAAAAGGTGTTTCCCGTCTATTTATAATGGCCTAAAATTCGCTGACAAAACTGTTCTTCGGGAGGTTCTGTGGCCGCAGAATTCCATTTGCGGTCCGTACTTTTCTTAGCTCTGAAGGCGGATGACTTCTACAGCCGCATAATTCAGTCTGCGGTTGCACTTTAGCTTCTGTGGCCGCATTTTTCCTTCTGCGGTTGCACTTTAGCTTCTGTGGCCGCATTTTTCCTTCTGCGGTGCACTTTTGGAAAGGCTTCACACTTGGTCATTGTGCAAATTCTCTAAACTTTTTCAATTCTTGTCAGTGCGACCATGTTTTGCGTCCGCACAAATTGTTTCCAAACATCATCTGAGCTTCAAGTACCAGATCTGTGGCCGCAGAGGTAATTTTTTGGTCCGTACTTTCTTTTGCGGACCACACTTTTGGCATGCTGCACTCCTTCTTGGTTTATGAGCTGGAACACTCCTTTTTGTGTTAGATTTCTTTGTTAAGGTTCAATTCTCCATCATGCCTGCAAACTGCACAATTTCATTAGTTTTGTGAACAAAAATCAACACTTTCGCACTAAAACGAAAGCAAGAAGGTACTAATAAGTGGTTAAAATTCACACTTAGCTGGTACTTGAACAATGCTTGCCATCCATGTGGGATAATTGGTGACTCTTACCACATTTGCCTCTATTTGCTTAGTGACCTCATCTTTTATCCTCAAACTCAAATCTGGCATGAACTTTCTGGGTTTTTATTTAACTTGCGGTCTGGCAGGATCGGTGGGCAGTCGATGTGAGACAATATCGATGCTTAATCTAGGCATGTCGTCATATGAACATGCGAACACATCGATGTATT
The DNA here is from genome assembly GCA_000715115.1 of Nicotiana otophora. Classification (NCBI taxonomy): domain Eukaryota; kingdom Viridiplantae; phylum Streptophyta; class Magnoliopsida; order Solanales; family Solanaceae; genus Nicotiana; species Nicotiana otophora. The sequence continues at coordinate 42,777 of AWOL01S0052657.1, forward strand.
GTTAGAGGAGCTATTCTAATTCTTCACTCTATTCTACTTCTTAATGAATGCTGATCCGAGTTTCTTTCACATTTTCTTCGCTTCCCAAGTTGACTACTTCTGTTTGTTCAAGGTTGGGCTTCTTCTAGCTTTCTAGTTGCTCGATCTCTTTTTGAAATATTCAGACATCATGCTCTATTTGTATTCCTCGTAGTCTGGATCTTTTTGCTCGAGGGTTTCATTACATGTCATAATCGCGGAATGCGAGTTTTTATCGATTTGAGTACTAAAAAGCAAAAGTAAGTATAAACAAAAACAAAAGATGAATTTGCAGTGACTTTAAAGGAACGTCCCAGTGTCCAAAGAGGCAATTGACAAAAGAGTACAGGCACAGTTCAATCCTTAATTGACTGTGCATTATTGTTTTCAAAATTACTACAATTCCACACTACCAATACTCCCAGCGAACCAGAGATGGGTTAGCGGTCCAGTTCTGCATGGACTCCCCTTGCTCGACATCCCAAATGGTCAGTGTCATGGCATTCATCAATCATTCTCATGAACAATCATCCTATTCCATCAATGATGTCATCCTCTGGTTCTGAGCTCTAATCCAGACCTGGAATACACTCTGGAACAAAAGCCTTCTCCTAAAGTTACCGGTGTATATCTTTCTAAGTGTAGGTTGATACCCCAAACCAACAGTACCCTTCTGTCATTTTGGATCAATCGGCTCTGTTATCCCATATGATCGGGCCCCTAGCCCGGTCCTTGGTTGGTTCTCGTGCTTCAGCATTTCTCTCGTTGCCATCTTCTATCTGTATAGCGGCTGCATACCCAGATTCCGCCCAGTATTCTCTATCTCCATGGTCTGCATGATCTCAACCGCATGAAAGGAGACCCCATCCAATCCTTCTATGAATGGAATTGCGTGTTCTAGATAAGGTGACCTATTTTATTCATCGTGTATTACAATCTCTTGGAAATCCCGCTCGAACTTCATACATTGATAGAGAGTGGACGGAAGTGCCCCTGCCGTATATATATCCAGGGCATTCCTAGCAACAGGTTATATGAAGATGATATGCCAATTACTTGAAAGAGTATTGGGAATTCAACTGCTCCAATTTGTAGGGCTAAGGAGATCTCTCAAATGACGTCCTTCTGTGACCCATCGTAAGCTCTCACTCTTACATGTATTTCCTCCACCTCTCTCTAATGGATACCCAATTCTCATAAAGTAGAGAACGGGAAACTGTTCACTCCGCATCCTCCGTCTACTAGCATTCGAGACACCACCTTATCCCTGCACTTGAATGTGATGTGCAGGGCTATATTCTGATCTACACCTTCAGCGGGAAGCGCGTCTTCGAAAGGAAATCATGTTTGCCTCGACCATCTTTCCAATGGTTGCTTCCAATGACTCGCTAGTAGTGTTGCTCGGTACACATACTCCACATAAAACTTTCATCAAAGCATCTTTATGACTGTCAAAACTCATCAGCAAATCCATGATAGATATGTTTGCAAGGGTTTTCTTCAGTTGTTCTTCCACGTAGTACTCCTTAACTAGAATATTCCTCCAAAATTATGCCACCTCAGCATATGTAATGTTTCTCCTCTTAATCTGTTACTTGGATTTCCTCGGTTTAGCTTCTCTAGAGCAAACCACCTTCCTGACATTGTCATCCCGTGAGCAGCTACGGAATCTGTCATATTTCCTTTTCCTTTATGCTGATATATCCATGGAACTGTCTTGTATTCTCGACTCTCCTCATTCCTTACGGTAATGGTGGACTGTTATTGGTACGTCAGGACCATCAGTGGAGGTTTCAACTATACAGTAATCAATAGAGTCGTTCAGGGTGAAACTCTTGCAGCCTTGACATTCCCAATTGTGACGATGGTCCCCATCAGATCATAATCTTCATCCAAAGCGATTATGTTATCTACTTGATTTCTATGGTTCGGAAATGGGTTACGATTCATATTCAATGGAGTCGGGGTACGTTGAATGGCTCCATTCTTCATCAACGACTCAATCTCAGTCTTCAGCCTGAAGTACTCATGGTTGTCATGTCTAGGTACACCTGAATGGTAGGCATACCGCTTGGTTGCATCAGAGTATTTGGAAGGTTGGTTTGGACTTCTCACTTCAACTGATATATAAAACCGACTCACCTCAGCCTTTCTGGGCGTGGCAGAGGTGCATAGGTGTCACGCCCT
>AWOL01S0052658.1:6645-36204 GCA_000715115.1 Nicotiana otophora
TTAGTTATACATACTAGTGCTATTCGACAGTACTAACGTCTCTTTTGTCGGGGGCGCTGCATCTTTAAATGGATGCAAGTGGTTCCACAGCAGGAGATATTGATCAGTGATAGCAGTACACCTTCTTCCCAGCTGACTTGGTGAGCCCCACTTCATCCCGAGGTCATGTATCTTTTGTTCTTTATGTATTATGTTTGAGGTATAGCCGGGGCCTTATTGCCGGCATTATCATTGTACTCTTCTTTATCTATAGAGGCTCCGTAGACATAGTGTGGGTTGTGTATTGGTGCAGGGAAAGCCAAAATATATTATGTTGTGGTTGTATTGCTTGTTCATTTGAGATTTTAAAAATAATCAAACTATTGGAAATAAATTGGTATTGTAGACGTGAACACCTTTTGTCTAATTAATGAAAATATGTATTATCTCCATTCGTGGATGAGTTTGGGTAGAAGGAAATCTAACAGGCTTGCTCGATCGGGTTCACTCGGTTGAGTGCCGGTCGCGCTCCTCGGTTTTGGGGCATGACAAGAATATGACTTCTGCCGACTCTGGGTTGTCAATAGTCGCTCCTGGATAAGCTTTACCTTCTCTACGGCATGCTGAATCAAGTCTGGCCCATGTAATCCAGATTCTCCAACATCAAATCACCCTATAGGAGATATGCACTTACGCCCATACAAAGCCTCGTACGGAGCCATCTGGATACTGGAGTGGTAATTGTTATTATATGCAAACTCGATAAGAGGTAGATGTTCATCCCAACTTCTTTTAAAATCCAACACACATACTCATAACATATCCTCGAGCTTCTGAATTGTGCGCTCAGCTTATCCATCAGTCTGTGGATGAAAAGCTATGCTGAGATTCACCCGAGTCCATAGACCTCTCTGAAATGACGTCCATAAATGTGCTGTAAATTGGGCCTCACGATAAGATATAATAGATACTGGTACTCTGTGTAGCCGCACTATCTCCTTAATATATAACTTCGCACAATCTTTGGCTATATATGTTGATTTGACTAGTAGGAAATGGGCTAATTTCGTGTGCCTATCGACTATCACCCATATAGAATCGAATTTACATTTTAAATGAGGCAAACCTGTGATGAAGTCCATGTTTATCGCCTCCCATTTCCACGTCGATATCTCTATAGTCTACATTAGCTCTCCGGGCTTCTGGTGCTCTACCTTCACATGCTGGCAACTAGGACACTGGGCGACAAACTCAACAATGTTCTTCTTCATATCGTTCCACCAATACACATCCTTAATGTCATGATACATCTTCGTCGACCCAGGATGAATGGAGTACCACGAATAATGTTCCTCTGACATAATCCTATCTCGTAGCCCTGCTACATCTGGAACACACAGGCGACCCCTATATCTGAGAACCTAACTCCCTTGAGCTCTAACAATGACTTTTGTTGTAGCGGAACTCGTTCTCTCAACTCGACCAACTCTGGGTCGTACTAAGTAGGAGTGGTAGGTCTAGGCCAGGATTTCACGGCCTTAATCTTTTGAGTGTCTAACTTTATACCTTCATCAGATACAATATGCCCCAAGAATGCTACAGACTTCAACCAGAACACACATTTAGAAAACTTGGCATACAACTTACGATCATAGAGGGTTTGGAGTATCGCTCGTAGGTGGTCCGCATGATCCTTATTTGAATGTGAATAAACCAGAATATCATCAATAAATACTATCACGAACAAATCTAAAAATTTCCGGAATACGCTATTCATCAAGTCCATAAATATGGCGGGTGCATTCGTCGACCCGAAGGACATGACAAGGAACTCGAAGTGGCCATATCGGGTCCTGAAGGCTGTCTTCGGAATATCTTTCTCCCGAACTCTGACTTGGTGGTACCCCGACCTCAAATCTATCTTTTAAAAGCATCTAGCCCCCTGTAACTGATCAAACAAGTCATCGATCCTTGGAAGTGGATGCTTATTATTAATGGTTACCTTGTTCAGCTGCCTATAATCGATACACATCCTCAGCAAGCCGTCTTTCTTCCGCACAAATAGTACTGGTACACCCCAAGGTGAGGTACTAGGTCTGATGAAACCTTTCTTCAACAAATCCTTTAACTGCTCCTTCAATTCGGCAGGTGCCATTCTATACGGAGGGGTGGATATTAGTTGAGTTCCTGGAAGCAAATCGATGCTAAAATCAATCTCTCGCTCTGGAGGAATGCCGGGAAGCTCATCTGGAAACACATCGGCGTACACTTTGACTACTGGAATAGACTAAAGTGTAGGTATCTCAGCATCTGCATCTCTAACTCACACAATATGATAAATACACCCTTTGCAATCATTTTCCTCGCCTTCAGATAGGAAATAAACCTACCTCTTGGTGTTGCTGTATTACCTACTCATTCAAGGACTGGCTCACTCGAAAAATGAAATCTGGCTGTCTTTGCTCGGCAATCAACTATAGAATAGCAAGCTGCTAACTAGTCCATGCCCATGATAGCATCAAAATCTATCATCTCTAGCTCAACTAGGTCGACTGAGGTCCGACAACTACAAATTGTCACCGTACAACCTCGGTAACACTGTCAAGCAATAATCGGTTCTCCGACTGGTGTAGATACCAAAAAAGGATCACTTAGTATTTCAGGCACTATACCAAACTTCCCTGCGACAAATGGGGTAATATACGATAAAGTAGATACTGGATCTATCAAGGCATAAGCATCGTGAGAGAAAATGGTCAATATACCTGTCACAACGTATGGTGAAGACTCCTGGTCTTGTCGACCAGCTAAAGCATAGATACGGTTCTGATTACCACCTGAACTGGAACCTCTATCTCTGCCTCGACCTCTACCAGCCGAAGATTGAGACTCATGATCTGAAGGATGCACGAACATAGACGATCCTGTTGCTAAACTCGCTGGTTATGCCATACCCCCAGAATCTCTATTTGGGAAATCTTGCATCATATGCCTCAGACGCCCACATGTATAACAAGCATCAAAACCTACTCAGCATTGGGCCAAGTGTACTCTACCACAAATGTCACACTGCAGTGCAAATGACCATGTCTGCCCTGAACCTCGCTGTCACTGAAAACCCGACGCCCGTGAGCTCTCACTTGGTCCTGAATGAGTATAGCGGTCATACTTGTAACCCTATAACTGAGATGGCGGAGGCCTAGGTGGTAGTCCGAAGTACTGGGGCCTATAACTAACATAAGACTGCTCCTGAGACCTGGCAAATCTCATCCTCTTACGCAGCCCTTGCTCAATCCTCTCTGTACACTGTTGCTTACCCTACCCCTTTCTATATTCTAGGCAAATGCCTAAATCTGGGAGATATCCATACTATCCTGCAATGCAGCGATGGCACATCCCTTGGTCAACTGTAGGGCCGATCCTGCTATAAACTTATGGATCCTATCCTGCATAGTAGCAACTATGGATGGTGCATATCTGGCCATTAAGTCAAAATGGAGACTATACTCTCGAACACTCATATTGCCCTGCTTGAGGGCTAGAAACTGATCGACTCGAGCCTGTCGGATCTCCCGCGGTAAGTACTGGTCAAGGAAGGCATCTGAAAAATTCTCCAAAACAGCTGGAGGTGCATCACGTCCCCTGGACCTATCATATCCCTCGCACCAAAGGATTGCTATATCTCGGAGTCGAAAAGCTGCTAGGTCAACTGCTTCTTTCTCCGTGGCATGCATAACCCGAAAGATCCTGTGAAGTTGATCTATGAAATCCTGCGGGTCCTCCCTCTGATATGTCCCCGTGAACTCTGAGGGACTCAAATAAATAAACTCTCGGACCCTTGAACTCCCCCGTGAACTCTGGGGGAACAGGTGGGCAGCTACCAATTGTGTCAACAAATGCACCGCACTCCTCAAGTCCTGATCTGTTGGAAGTGGAGGGGGAACTGGATGTGCGGTATCCCTAGGAATCTCCTCAGGTGGTGGAGGAGCCGGTAATGGCTGAGTATGGGTCTCGTCTTGGGCCTCAGACTGGGCCTTATCTACCGGGAGTACCCTGCTGGTCCCCTCACCCACTGTTGTGTCTCTCCTCTGACCAGTCATAGTCTTCCTAGTCATCGTCATCTGTGTAAGTAAACACCAACACGTTAGTTTAATTCAAATTTCCTATAACTCAGTTCTACAACGCGATTTAGATTTGGAAGAAAGGTAACCAACTCCTAAATGCCTTGTAGTTCCCTGCTTATATAATGTGGTGCACAACACATCTATAAACAAAACCCTACTAGACAAAGCTTGTAGACTCCCTAGGACAAAACTGCTCTGATACCAAGTTTGTCACGCCCCGAACCTAGAGGCGAGACTGGCACCCGGTGCCTCACTTAGCCTAGCGTACCAACTTGTGACTGAGGAACTCTGAACATACGATGTCATACTTTGGCCATGGGGCCACATTGCAAGACAACTTGCGAAGCAAAATATAAAAAATAATGAAAACTAGCTTTAACTAAACATCAATATAAAGTTAGGCCGATAAGGCTGTCATAACTACTACAGCTGACAAACCAACAAAATATACATACAAAGCCTACAATCCTAACATGTTGCACTAACTGACAGGATATGTCTACAAGCCTCTACTGATTGATATACAGTGATCGGAACAGGGCCCTGACCTACCCATAACATATATACATATATTCACAATATGTACACAAAACCCTAGATTTGGAAACTCCAAAGGACGTGGAGCTTACCAATCAAGCTGAACTCGGGCAACACCTACTGAGGAGGTCTACCCGTTTGTCTATCTGAACCTGCATGCATGAAATGCAGCGTCCCCAGAAAAAGGACGTCAGTACAAAATAATGTACCGAGTATGTAAGGTAATAAAATAACTTAAAGCTGAAACTGAACTGATAATATAATAACTGAAAGTAAATGGGAGTCAAAGATGATCTGCAGATATACTTACCTGCTGATACTGACTCAACTCTCTCAATATAGTAAGTAAAATAAATGACCGACCCTATAAGGATCGGTACGTGTAACTGCTCGGCCATAGTAGGCTCGCTCATAGGTGCTCGGCCATACTAGGCTAGGTATCTCAGCTATTCTAGGCTCGCTCATAGGCACTCTTCCACAGTAGGTTCGGTAAATAAATTACCATTTGATCAGAGGTTGCCCAATAGGAGCCTGCCCATCGATTATAGCTCGATGGTGGTGAAAATACTATAATACTGTATATATATATATAGACACCCTCTGCTCTCTTGACTGGAAGAAGACAATACTTTACAGAATATAAAGTCCCGATAAGGGAGAATACTATAACTTATGAGACTAGGATAATGTATATAAGTTCAGGAATACGAACTTCTCTTTATGCCTCGCTATCAAACTCATGTAGTTACGGGATCATGCCAGAATGAAGAAAGGTTTAGACCTTAACATACCTAATCAAAATTTTTCCAATCACCAAGTTGAACTTGTCTCTTTGTACCGTAATCTACAATAACGATAATAATACTATCATTAAGTTACGAAAGGTACAACTATTGCACAATGAAAGACAAGCTTATTTTGTTTTAAAACGGGCAGCATCTCCCCTATAATCCTTACTTCCTCCAAATTCAAGATAACACCAACAACACAAGAACACATCAATATCAACATATATACATTATTTTTCAACCTTACAGACACCACAAAATACTATAAAATAGCCCAACACACCCCAATCTCTTCATACACAAAACAAGCACCGTAGTAGTCTTAAACAGCCCAAAAATATTACGACGAACGACCAGCCCACCACCCTGAATTTATGTGGTGTTTATCCATACCCTTCATCCTTAAAAAATCCATAAAACATTAGTAAAACACATGATCCAACAGCAACACAAAACAGTCCGTTACAAGTGAATAATTCGAACGCACGGCTTCCTATCACCGTCCCGTGAGTTCTTACACTTATAGAACGGATTTCCATACATATCCAGCAGAAAAAATGGATAAAAGAGAGCAGTAAACTTACCTTATTTGTTGAATAACTCAGCTCCTATCTTGGGTCTTCAAACTCTAGGTTTTACCTCCAACTAGAACTTGAAAAGGAGAGAAATTCAGTTAGGGTTTGTGTGTAATTTTTGGGAGGATGTTTGCAGGGGTTTAGGTTTGGTTATTGTGCCCTCTTATCCGTGTATTATATGAACGAAATAGTCCTTTAAATTGTCTCTTTGGACGACCCCACCCGAACTGGCCCATTTTCGGGCTCTCATTTAAGCAAGTAGGTGACACATCTCGCAAAAACGTATATATCTCTCTACTCCGATGTCGTATTGACAAATGGTTTAATGCTTTATAAAATAGACTCATAGATCTTCAATTTTAGGTGTTTAATACCCCTTAACTCTAAGTATATTGGGAGAAAATAGCAGTTATATTTACCCAAATTTCATTAAAACGTATGAAAGTAACTTGTGATGACTTTCATCGACTTTTGTTTCACAACTCGCTTGACTTCAAAACATAACATATGACTATCATAACTCATAACATAAAATCCTTATCATATTAAACACCCTAGTATCATCCCAAAAGTACATGTTATAATATTCCCAACTTGTCGACTTTCGACAAAATATTATTTTCTTCAATTTCTTTAGCTTCTAAACCTTCCAACCCTCTTTGTACTTGTTGTTCATGATATTCAATATTTGTAACTTCCAAGGTAACATGATTAAATTACTTTATATACTTTCAAAGATGATCTCATAGTTGGTCCTACATTAGTTTGTTTACGTCGCACTTTTACGTATGAAAATATAGGGTGTAACAGTAATTCATAGTTAAGAAAATTCCTAGTTTGTTTATTTAATCTTTTAAATATCAAGGAAGGTTGGTATATTTGTTTCCCAATAGTTAGAACTCACAGGACGGTGATCGGAAGCCGTGAGTTTGATTTATTCCACTTTTAGCGGATTATTTTGTAGCCCACTCGTGTTGGCCTCTTGTGCTACTAGTTTATGGATTTTGGAAGAATACTGGGTGTGGAGAAATACTACATGTTGTAGTATAGTGGGCTGGTCGCTCGTCGTTGCAATTTCAGGCTAATTGATAACTTGTTGACTGGATGAGTTATGGTATATTTGGGGTTTCTGTTGTATTAAAGGTCCCAAGTTGTAGTTAGCTTGTTTTTGAGTTTCTCTTTGTATTGTGTTATTGGCTCACCTATATTAGGCTTGACGGAGCAGTAAAATCCGGGAAAATGCTGCCCGTTTTATTTTAGGATCGAGTTATCGTTTGAGATACGTGGTATACTAGCGCCTTCTAAGTTGTACAAGTATTTGTTTGTTATAGGGTTGGCACGCTAGTTGTCATAAGCTTGTTGTTGAGTTGACTTGATGACTTGAGGTATGTTAAGATTATAACTTCTTTCCTTTTGGCATGATCCATATGATACAATAAAACGAGAAAGCACACAACTTTCACAAATGGTTATATTCTTAGAAGTACTAGGGTTGCCTATGTTCTTGATTCCCCATATGCCATACTATCATATCGTCTGTTCATGGGTCTTAGAAAATAATTAAGTTTATAAAGATTATTTTGCGATATTAACCGAAGACATAATGATCTTATGACATTACGATAGATCTTATTGACTTACTTCATATGAATTGCATTCATTTATACATGTACAATGACCCATGACAAGATGGTGTTATATACATGTATATTATATTTATATGTGGTATGGGGAAAGGTTATAGCATTATATACGCACCACCACCTGATCAGCTGGTATACGTTGATGATTTCGCCCATAGAGGTCGAGATGATATGATGGGATGCCCTCAGAGGCTTGACGATATTATGTACACATATACCTATGCATGATGTGACATTTATATGCATATGCATGACATTATAAATATTGCATGATTCACAGAGCTATTCAGACTTACAGGTTGAGTTCTTTCCTCCGTGTTTATTTCATGTCTTTTATATACGGCTTTCATGCCTTTCGCAATCGGTACTTTATTTGAACTTACATTCCTTTTTCCTGGGGACACTGCGTTTCATGCCCGCAAGTCTCGATTGACAGGTTGAGAGTCCTCCTAGTAGGCTATCATCTCAACGAAAGGTGTTGGTACAGTCCACTTCCTCCGGAGTTGCCTATTTGGTCAGTATAATTTGGACATATATTGATTGGTATGGCGGGGCCCCGTCCCAACCTTTATAACGTTTATGTACTCTTAGAGGCTTGTAGACATATGTCATGTATATAGATACTTGTATGGCCTCGTCGGCTTATGTTTTGAGTGTATAAATGATCATGTCGGCCTTATAGGCCCGTATGTCACATGTATAAGTTTCTATATCATGTTGGGTCATCCTATATCTAGTATTCCCTTATGTTTTATTCCGGTTATCTCATGATGACCCTTCTTGACCATTTAACCATGATGGTATGATAAGAAAGATACGTTATATTTGTACTAGGTTGAGTAAGGTACCGGGTGCCCGTCATGGCCTCCGATTTGGGTCGTGACATTGAGGTTGTTGAATCTAAGGTAGAGACAATTAGAAATTGGCCTAGGCCCAATTCGATCGGGGATGTTAGGAGTTTTCATGGCTTCGTAGGTTTTATAGAAGATTTGTGAAAGGGTTTAGTACTATTATCGAACCTTTGACCCAAATTATCAAGACAGATGAGAGTTTTCTTTGGGGTCTAGAACAAGAGGAGCCTTTTAATACCTTCAAAGGTTCTTTGAGTAGTGCTCTACTCTTACAATTGACAAACTTTGATAAGACCTTCGAGATAGAGTGTGATGCAAGCCAAGTAGGCATTTGAGCAGTTCTTATGCAAGATTGACAACATTTAGCCTAGTTTAGTGTAAAATTAAGGGAGCTTGTATGAAGCTCTCTAACTATGATAGGGAGTTGTATGTCTTAGTGACAGCCATAGCTACTTGGAGACAGTACCTTTGGCATAGGGAGTTTGTTGTTAAGACCGATCATGAAGCTCTGAAGAACCTTAGAAGCCAAGGTAAATTGGAAAATAGATATGCTATGTTGTTAGAATTTCTTGTACAATTTCCATATGTTGTTCATTATAAGAAAGGCAAGGAGAATGTAGTGATTGATCCACTTTCAAGGAGATATTCCTTATTGAGTACTTTGTCTTGTAAGTTGATAGGATTTGAGTGCTTGAGGGATCTTTATCCTAGTGATGTTGACTTTGGAGAGATATATTCTAAGTGTGAGAACCATGACTTTTTAAGAGAGTCCTCAACATAGAGGAAGAATGTCTTGACAAAGAAGAACATAAGGAGAGAAAGAAAGAGTTAGCTCACCTTAGGGATGAAAGAAGGTATTCCAAGGTAGACAACTTTTTGCTTGGGGAAGGTAGACTTTGTGTGCCTCGTTCTTCTTATAGAGAATTACTAGTTAGGGAGGCACATAGTGGGGGTTTGATGGGGCATTTTGGAATTCATAAGACTTTAGCTATTCTTGGAGAACATTTTTATTGACCTAAAATGAAAGGTGATGTTGTGCATGTTTATGAAAATTGTGTTGAATGTAAGCATGCTAAATCTAAGTCTAATCCTTATGATTTGTACACCCCACTCCCTACTCCCACAGCACCATGGCTTGATATTTCTATGAATTTTATGCTTGGTTGTCCTAGGACAAATGAGGAAAAAGATAGTATCTTTGTGGTTGTTGATCAGTTTTCTAAGGTGGCTCATTTTATACCTTGACATAAGAGTGATGACGCTACACCTGTACTTAATTTGTTTGTGAACAATGTGCTTAAATTGCATGGGGTTCCTAGATCTATTGTTAGTGATAGGGATACCAAGTTTGTTAGTTAATTTTGGAAATACTTTTGGAGAAAACTTGGCACACATTTGAAATTCTCTATTTCTTGTAACCCTCAAACCGATGGCCAAACCGAAGTAGTCAATAGGACCTTAGGTAACATGCGGCCATGGTCAAGGGGAATCTTACTTCTTGGGAGGAGCATTTTCCATTGATTGAGTTTGTATATAAATCTTCTATTGGCATGACTCTTTTTGAATGTGTGTATGGTTTTAATTCCCTCACCTCTTTGGATCTAACTCCTTTGTCTCAACATGTGATTGTTAGTTTAGATGCCAAGAAAAGGGTCGAGGCTATGAAGAAGATTCATGAGAAGGCAAGACATCAGCTTGAGAAAATAAATGACAGAGCGGCTACTAGGGCCACAAAGGAAGAAAGTGGATGATATTTAAACCCGGTGATTGTGTTTGGATTCATTTGAGGAAGGAAAGATTCCCTTAAAAGAGAAAGAACAAACTTCTACCAAGGGGAGAAGGCCCCTACAAAGTTCTTGAGAGGATAAATGATAATGTATATAAGATTTATATTCCTAATGATCTCCCTATTCATGATTTCTTTAATGTTAGTGACTTGAGTCCTTGTGTTGTAGGTAATGATAGTGCAAATTCGAGGACGAGTTTTGGGTGGAGGATGATACTCCCCGACCATTACCTACTTCATATAGACCATTCGCAAGAAGCCAAGCAAATGAATTGCAAGATCTTGGATTGTTGATTATGAAACTTGAAGCATCCGAGGGAGTTTTGGAGAAGTCTCATATACATAAGAATGTGTTCCAATGGTTTGAAGACCAAGTATTGAGGCAGGAGGATGGACTTGGAGTGGATTCTACCCAAAGTAGATAAATGGCATTGTTAGTCACTCTTTGGGGATATTTGAGGAATTACTTGTACGTGAAATATCACTTTTATAAATATCTAACCATTAGTGTCTTTAGAGTTAGACTTTGATTAATGATAAAGTTGAAGACATGTAAGTCTCACACTATTATCTTATTTCTTAATTAATGCATTTATGAGTTTATACCTTTAATTCTTTTATTGCTTTGTTTATGCTTTCATTAGTGTTAAATTAGTCTTAGTTGGTGATTGATTAGTAATGAATGCTTAATTACTTAATTGCTTTATCCAAGTTTTCAAGAGTTGCAAATCTCTTGAGGGTTCTTTAGCTTACGATTATAACTGATTGAATTCATAGAGGTAATTAGGCTTCATAGTGTTTTTTGATTCTATGTATTTTTCTATATTTTTATTATCATTCATAGTTCGTATCAGCTTGGGATGCGAAGGGTTTTGGATGTTTGATTATTGTCACGGTGTGTTGTATAGTCTTAAGATGTGGATGTGTTGGTTGATCTTTCAGTTGTTCATTGTTGTAATAAAATTGATTATTGTATCTTGTTGACGAGTATAGACCCGGGAAGATTAATTGATTACATAATGGTTGTGGCTATGGTAGGGTCATAGAAGGATGTTGATTTTAGGCTAACAAGTGGGTTATCTCCCACGAGAAGGTTTGAGGTTGTATAATTCTTATGAGTCTTTTGTGAAGAATTTTTCTTCTATCTAGTGGAATGTACGTATTTTGATTAAAGTTCGGATCGCTTGAGAAAGTTCACACGATTTTCACTAGGATAAATTTGGAAGATGATTAGAAGGAGTGATGACTAGCGCTACATGAGCTTATGAGGTGATTCAGCTAGATAACAGTGCAAGGCCATGGCAGTTAAGAAGGAAGAGTGTTGTGGGTTATCAGATGATGTGTTATGGCTTCAAGCTAAGTGAGGGAGTCTACCATCAACGACCGGGTCATATGGGCATGTGTTGTTATAGTTCCTGGACTAGGATACACTTATTGATTGGATATGGTTTGAGAAGGGGGTCATCATGGACGATATAGGCAAGGAATTTTCTAGATGCATTGATATGATATACTTTGTTAATATATGAAGGTTGTGGAGTGACTCTTGTTTGATATTCGTCAGGGATGAGGTGTGAAAGGTAAAGGATTTACACAATTACCTAAGGGTGAAGTTGCTTTAGGAGTATTCATATGCTAACAGAGCACTAGTCGTTTGGCATATTTGGCTATGTATTCGGAGATAGAACAAAGTGGATGAATCTCAAGAGAGGTTCTAGTGGGTTTACGTTCCAGGAGGGGGTACTTAAGGATTTTCCGAATTTCATTGTGTGGATAAGGATTTGAAATTTGCCTTGGATGGTGTCACGCACAAACCTTAAGGAGCGGTACCGGAGCTCAAACACACTTGTGGTGGTAAAATAAGCCTTCGTTCCATATCCTTCCCATGAGTGCCCATGCATGATTTAGAAGATCAAAATGAACCATTCTTTTAAAAAAACTTCCTTCCATTAGCTAGAAAATATTTCACAATTTATGGAGTAAAATTTGTCACATGCCATGCATAAGTTTTTATAATGGAACATGAAAGTAATATCGTAATCCCATAAATAACATCACCCACAACTACATTCGGAGCATCTAAGACATCAGGAAATACATTAAAAAAGTGCCGGTGACAAGGCCCCGGCTATACCCAAAATAAAAGATACGTCCAAAAGTAGCAACATGGATATCCTGAATATAGAATGGGGCTCACCAAGAGACTGTAGGAAAATGAGGGCACACCTATAGAAACTTTGTACCATTTACCATAGTACCATATGTATCTATTAAAGATGCAGCGCCCCTGGCAAAATGGACATTAGTACACGTGGAATAGTACTAGTTTGCAAAGCTAAATTCCCTCACATAAAATAAGACACGAACATAAGTAGAGAAAGCATGGAAGAGGAGTATATGGATACAAATTTAAAGTGCCATGCTATAGTAGATAACATAATATGAGCGAAACATTCAAACATACCTTTTTCATTTAGTTAGGAGATCATTACTTATGGACGTAAACCTCCATACGCATTGCATGGAGTCCAATCTAAGCCCGATCAGCTAACCCGTCTCACCACAATATTGTGTGTATCGACGTGTACTGATATAACAATATAAAACTACTATGTGCGTGGCATAACATCCGATCTCGGCCCAATCGGCTAAGCCATATCACCATAATACCGTGTGGATTGACGTAAATTTGCTAGCAATACATTCATCTCAATTTAGGGGCATAATATCTTCATAATGCGATGGGACTCGTTCTCAGTCATCTTCCTACATAGGCACGTTTAATTTTGGTTATAGGACCCTGTGAACTATACTTTCTAGGTTGCTTAGTAATACTCCCAAAACATTCTTCATAGCATTTCATTGAATCTTCATTTTATTGGCCCCTTTGGCCATACATCAAAATCTTCATTCTTGGCTCAATGGCCACATATCATACTCTTACTTTCACTTTATAACATATGCATTGTATCACTCAAAAGCATAAATATGTATTTAAATAATTGGAAGGCCATAATAGCATATTCATGTGCATATGAAATCTTAAAAATGTTGAAATATGTTTCAAGAAAACAGCATGGCAATAGCAAATAAGGAATGGGTAGAGCTTCATGAGCATTTGGTAATTTAATCATTTGAAACATTTCAATCATCTAGTTTCACGGCAGATAAATCATAACTTAGGAAGGAACACAAAGATAGATTGTAATGACTCGAATAATTATTTTGAGTATTTGCATTCCATTCAGCTATTTGAAGTCTTAAGTAGCTTCGTATGATGTATTGTGACTTGTGTAAATCGTCGGTTTTGGTTTTCTGGAGATTCAGAATTGATTTGGAAGGATGATTCTCAACTAGGAACTTTAAGTTAGAAGAGTTGACCAAATTTGACTTTTTAGTATTTGACATCGGATCAGAGTTTTTGATGGTTCCGTTTGGTCTGGATAGTGATTTTGGACTTGGGCATATGCCCAAAATTGCATTTGGATATTTCTAGAAGGTTTCGACGCTAATTGCAAAAATTGGAAATTTGAAGGTCTGAATATTCATATGTTTGACTGAGAGTTGACTTTGATGATATCGGCTTCGAATTGTTGTTCCAGGAGCTGGAATAGGTTCGTTATGTCATTTGGAACTAGTATGCAAAATTTTGGTTCATTCTGGATTGGTTAGGCTTGAATCAGATGTTTGGTTCAAAGTTTGATGTTTATGAACTTAAGAGATTGATACTGATCGACAATTCGTAGTTTTGATATTGTTATGTGTGATTTGAGGCAACAAATAGGTCCATGGTATATTTTGGGACTTGTTGATATGTTCGAACAGGGTCCCGGAGGGCTCGGGTGAGTTCCAGGGTGATTTCAGACCATTTCTAGGCCATTTTTAGTTGTTGGGTTTTGGCCACAGGGGTGCGCATCGCGATCGCAGATTTTGGGTCACGTGCGCGAAGAGAAAATTTGATGTTTAGGCAATGTAAATCGCGATCGCGGAAGCCTTTTCGGGACACGTAGAGGAAAATTCTGTTGTCACTGATCCGACTTTGAAAGTTTATATCTTGCAATTTATAAGGAATTTGGAGATAATCCAAAAATAAAAGTTTTAGCCCTTTATGTCTATATTTCCAATAATCAAACCGTTTGTCTTTTGGATTTATGTACAAATGTTATGGATGATATACTACAAGCTGTCTGACAAAAGTTTGGGAAGGGTTAATGGAAGTTTGTTCGTCGCGATCGCGGGGGAATGGCCGTGATCGCATATTGTAAAAATTGTCCTAGACATTTTGTAAATGTGATTACGAGATTTGTGACCACGATCATGAAGGGTACCTCTGGAATAGTGTATAAAGTCCTCTATTTTGAAGGTTTCAGACATTTAACATATTTTGAGCTAAGAATCTCAGATTGAGGCGATTTTCACCACATTAATTGGGGGTAAGTGTTTTCTACTCGTTTTGATTTTATGTTGAATCCATTTTCGATTTTGCCATTTGATTGATGATTTTGAAAGAGAAATTGGGGGTTTTTGTCTAATCTTTCATAAAGTGACTTTTTGAGTTTTGAACAGTGATTCGGAGTCGAATTTGAGTGAAACTAGTATGGCTGGACTCGTAATTAAATAGGTTGTTAGATTTTGTGAGTTTTGTCAGGTTTCGAGGTGCAAGATCGAGTTTGACTCTGGGCTATTGATTAAAGATTCCACCTTTATCGATTGGGTTTGTTTCCTTTGGCACTATTTGATGTTCTTGAGTTGCTTTTGGTTAGTTTCGATCCGTTCGTAGGTCGGTATGCGTGGGATGGCATTCCTAGAGTATGAGTTGGCTTGCTCGGTATTGGATTTGGCTTGTTCGAGGTAAGTAACGAATCTAAAATTAGATTAGAGGGTATTTAACCATGGGAATTGTGTTATAAAAGATGTATTGAGGTGACGCACATGCTAGGTGACGAGCGTGAGGGCATACACTGAGAAAAGCATGATTTTAGTCGACTATTAGACTATTACCAGACTTATTTTTCTATTATATCTTGTTACATCCATGTTCTCCCTACTTGTTTGATTGTATGAGCTGTGAATCATGTTTGAAATAATGTTTAGGCTATATGCTTATTCTCTTTGGACTCACTGAGCACATCTATGCTATTGAGTTATTTGCTTAAATTGCAATTACATACTAATCATATTTATTCATTTGGATATCATACTTCAGTCTTTGTTATTATTTGTTGTCACATCATGATACCATTGTTTGGGCTGATTGGCATGAGATATGTGAGCCCGGGAGACAAGAGAGAATGATGACTGAATTGGGGCCTAAGGCCTGGATTGTAATTGATATTTATGGGATGGGGCTACACGCCACAGTAGGTTTCATAGATTCATGATTGGATCGGGTTGCACGCCGCAGAAGGTTTTATTGATTCATTATAGGATCGGGCAACATATTGTAACAGGTTTCATTAATTCATGATGGGATCGAGTGGCACGCTGCAACAGGCCATGTTGGCTTATATTAGCGCATGGGAATGATCTGCCCCTCGAGAGTCTTACATACCCGTAGTGAGCACGGGTACCGAGTGCCGAGTGATTGAGTGTACCAAGTGATTGAGTGTATCAAGTGATTGAGTGTGAGACAATGAGATTGAGTACTCTGAGAGTGTCAGTACATGATTTCATCACTGTGATGAATTACATTTAACATGCATACTTAGCATGTAGGCATTGAGATGCATTTCCTCATACTAAACGGTATTGTGACATTCATGGATTCACATGCATATTGACATGTAGGCATAGAGGTGTACTTTCCTCATGCTATCTAAAAATAAAACATCTTATCTGTTATTAAATGTTTTAAGGAAAAAAAAGAGTTTTCTGATATACTCATATTTTTGTGATTTTAGTGAAAGATTTGGGTTTTACTGCTGTAGCTAAAAAGCATGCCTATATTTCCGTAACTGTGAACGAGCTGAGCATCATATCTTTGAGTTATTACTTGTTCTGCTTTTATTATATTGTTATGAGTTATTCTTTGCTATTGGTGTTGGACTCTGACTATTGTCCAGGCTTGTCACCGCTTTCAACCTAAGGTTAGGTTTGTTACTTATTGAGTACATGGGGTCGGTTATACTCATACTACACTTGTGCACCTTGCGTGCATATTTTGGAGTCGATGTTTGTTGTTGTGTATGGAGGGAGCTGGCATTGAAGATGTACTTGCGTTTCGGTTATATCTGCCTATTGTTCTTGGTAGCTTTAGATTTATAAATCTTTTTATGTATATTTCGAACATATGATGTATTTATTTCATACCAGCTTTGTAAACTCTAAATCTTAGAAGCTCATGGTTTGTACTACCAGTTATTTCATAATTATTTTCTCAGTAAATCTCATTTGAAATTGGATTATTGTTAAATTGGCTTACCTAGCAGGTTAGGGTAGGTGCCAACACAACTAGTTGGATTTTGGGTTGTGAAGAGTTGGAATCAGAGCTTTAGGTTCTTAGGTTCTACGAGTCATGAGGAAATGTATAGTAGAGTCTTGCGGATCAGTATGATGATGTCCATACCTATCTTCGAGAAGCTACAGGGCATTTAGGATAAACCTCCCAACTTTCTTTCCTTATCACGCAGTATTGATTTAGCTTGAAGCGTATCTTTTTGAATTCCTTCCACTCACTCGTATGTTGTGTGACCGCTCGGTTTCAACTGTGCATCAACGACTCGTAGTTCCATGAATGAAGTGCGAGATGTGTTTTCTGTGTTTTGGTGATGGGCCAGTCTAGAGGACTTGAGGCCGAGTTTTGACCGCATCTTGGGCACGGTGATTTCATGTCACACCCCAACCTCAGGGAGCGGGGCGGACGCTCAACCGAGATAACCCAATCAAGCAAGCTTGCTAGATTCTTCCTACCCGACCTTACCCATGAATAGAGTGAAGATTTATTCCATTAATTAGGCAATGAGAAGGTTACATGAACAATCCAAATTTCTTTACCGTTAGAACGTCATTCAATATTTCCAAAAATATTACATTACACATTCATAGTTTAGAAGTGGAAACATGTGATACAAATACAACATTTCTAGTTTGACTTTTCAAACCCCAATATACAACCCACACTATGTCTACGGAGCCTCTAATGGATACAAAAGAGTACTATGATAGTGTCGGAAACAATTGCCGGCTATACTTCAAAACATCATACATAAAGAATAAAAGATAGAAGACCCCGATAAGAAGTGGGGCTCATCAAGTCAGCTGAGGAGAGGGTGTACTGTTATCACTGATCAATATCACCTGCTGTGGAACCACCTGCATCCATTAAAGATGCAGTGCCTTCGGCAAAAGAGGCGTTAGTATATATAGAATAGTACTAGTATGTAAGACTAAACACCTTCTCAATAAAATAAGTAGCAGTAAAATGAGAAAGAAACATGGAATCAATGGGGGCCTCAAACAACATTAAAGTGTCAAGTTAAGAGAAAGAAGATTTTCAAGTAAATATCATTATTTTTGAGTTGGGAGATCTTTAGTACCGATATACCACCGTGTTATTAGCATGGAGTCTGATCTCAGCTCGATCGGCTAAGCCATCTCACCCCGAAACATCCAATCACAACACCACCATGTGCGTGGCATGGCATCCGATCCTAGCCCGATCGGCTGAGCAGTCTCACCACAATGCCGTGTGGATCGACATCACTTTCCGCTAGCAATCACCTCATCCCAAATAAAGGAATAATCTCAACACACCAATATAATCCCATTTAAGGGGAATAATCTCAACACATCAATACAGGGATTTTCCCCTCAATCACTCCTACACCGGCACGTGTAGTTTCAGGGTTAGATTATTTCAACCTACCCTTCCTCGGTAACTAAATGATACTCCTAAAATATTTATTATGAAAAGGAGTTACAACACATTACATACTTTTACACTTTTTTTCATTTCATAGGCGCTATTGGCCACAAGTGTAGTTTCTATTCTTGCCACGATGGCCGCATTTTATATCATATTTTTACTTCCTTCACTTTCAAGAATCATCATAAATTATCGACAAAAAAATTATTTTGGACCAAGACCTTAAACATGTATATGAGAAATTATGAGTCTTAAGCACATTAAGTTTTCTTCTACAATTTGGTATAATAACTTTCGTTTGAATCATGAATTAAAGTCATAACATTTTAATACACAAACCATACTTAAACACATTCCCGAAAGAGCATAATGTGATAGGAGCAACTGAAATACATTTTGAACATATAATTTCCTACCCAATTCTTAATTAGAATAATAAGATTTATTAGTAATAAGTCAGGATGCGAGGAACCAGAATCATAGGCCAATCACACTTGAGACTTACAAGAGCATCATGGGATTCGATTCTAAAAGAGATGTTTATCCATCATACCTCGCTTGAGCTTTCCTTAAATCACTACACCATTCCGAAACTCCTAGCGATTTCAATCTAATTAAAGACATGGCAAAATTGAACCATAATTTGGAGAGGTTTATGGGTTTAGCCCATATAGGAATTTAATCGAGCACTAGGTGTGCAATTTTGATCACAAGGGTCTTTTATAGGATCCCTCTCACCCCACAACCCATGCAACACCAAGAGTTTACCCTTACTATCTCAATAACCTCCCCACCATATTTATTAGCACATGCATGCATCATTAACCAACACTTGTTCTCAAGAACCATTTTTCCCATTACCTATCCCAACCCAAATTTTGAAATTGAAGGCTAGGGCTAGAACCTTACCTCTTTAGTAGACAATTTGCAAGTTTTTCCTTGTTGAGTTTCAAGGCTTGGGCAAGGATTTGATGTATGGAGGTGTTGGTTGCCCTTCCTCCTCTCTCTAGCTCTCTTCCCTTCTCTCTAAACACTAGATTTTTCCTTCTAAACGAGCCCCAATGGCTTTTAATCGAAATGGGGTTGGGTTATGAAATCAGAAAATGGACCCTCTGAACTCAACACTGCAGTCGTAGAGTGCACCATAGATCAAATCTGCGGCTCGCAAAATGGGCCACAAAAATGGTCCCAAAAACTGGCTGGCCTAGTCCAGTCTGCGGTCAGGTCTGTGGCTCGCATACCAGTTATGCGGCCGCAGAATGGACTGCAGAATCACCCAACGAAATTCTTTGTGCTAATTCTGCTATAGAAATACGGCCTAAAAAATGATTACGCAGTCGCATATTTGACCGCAAAATGACCTTCAAAATTTAGCCATTTTTCGCTTCACTCCGCGGAGGATATGCGACATAGTTTTGCAGTCGCATAATGTATCGCAGAAATGCCATATTCTGCAATAATGTTTTTTCAACTCATCAACGTACTATTCCACCCAAAAGTCTATACCGTGGCTCGCTTTCTACAACCCTCAAATACATTAGCCTACCTTGGCACCACGAAACCCCGGGTTCTAGGTAAACTTTTATGGGTCATTACATTTTAGTTGTGTGAGTATGTCCTTTTCGACTTCTATGTCCAGTGGTGTCCTATGAATAGGACTGGTGGCTCAGTGAGTGGTTGGATGGCTATATGATGAGTAGGATGTGACTGCGCGATGTGTTCAGATGGTTTGAATATGAGGAGAAGGGTTTGATTGAGATGTGAAAAGGAATATTGGGTGCTCGATTTCTGTGGATGTGTTATATGGTCTAGAGTTGTGAGGGTTTTGATGGATTCATTTATGTTATTTCATTTGTGGAACGGAGTAGATTCTCATGTCTTGTTGATGAGTTCAGACTCAGGAAGATTAAGTGATTGCATAGCAGTTATGGCTGTGAAAGGGTATAGAGAGTTTTTAGTTTAAGGCTAAGCATGTGCGTTATCAACTGCGCGATAATCTATGGATGTGTGATCCTTATGATGTTGTGTGGAGGGTTTCTTTTATACCAGTGAGTTATATGTGTTGCGATTTGAGTTTGGATTGGTTGAGAAAGTTGACCTGATCGTCACGAGGATGAATGCGAGCTTAGCAGATGATTTGAGGCATTATATGGTTTGTGTTACATGAGCTTATGAAGGGTTTCGTTGAATCCCACCTTGAAATTATGGCAGTAATAAAGTATGGGTATTGTGAGTTATCAGATGTTTTATTCTATGGCTTTGATCCAAGTGGGGGAGTCTACTATCGGTAATTTGATTGCATGGTTATGTGTTGTATTGGTTTCGGTTTGAGGCATACTTGTGGATCGGTTATGAATTGCAGAGGCTGGTTTTGAGGATGGCATAAGCAAGGAAATTTCTTTATGCATGGTGTATTATACCTTAGGGATATATGGAAGTCTTGGAATGATTTTGGTTTGTTATGCGTGATGGATGTAATGTACTAAGAAAAGGGTTTCAATGTATTGCTTAGAGGTGTGTATTACTTCTTTGGGGCGTTGGTCTGCTATTGTAGCACATGTTGTTCGGCACATTTTGGCAGCGTATATGAGTTCTTTATAGAGTGGATGATTCCCGATAAGGTTCTAATGGATTCAAGATTCATATGTGGTATTTGAGGAAATTTTAAAAGGAACAACTTAAATTCACAGAAGGTCTCTTTAGAGTGGGTGTCTTGGTTGTTGTATTTTTAGGGTGCTTAAGAGGGAATACATCGGCGTATGGGCCTTAGGGCGGTGTGGTTTTATGTTAGGATCTCCTGTGGTGAGCTTTGGGTAAGGATCATGATGTTCTGGCAAGGAGATGTGTCAACTTGAGGGTAATTAGGAAGGAACTCGGAGAAATAGGACAACTTGGTATTAGGTTGGATCAGCACGGTAATGGATATGATCGGTTCTTTGGGTACTTATGATGTGGTGAGTCTCTACAGTTGTTTTATGGTAATACTCTTGGGATTGGCGACCTTTGTTGCTTGGTTGAGTTAGAGGGATTCTATTCTAATGGCTTGGTTATGTGCAAATGAGTTTCAAAGTGTTCTCGACGATTTATGCCATAACTTGAGATGGATTTATCTACAGGTATGAGGGGTATGTGG
Source organism: Nicotiana otophora (assembly GCA_000715115.1). Classification (NCBI taxonomy): domain Eukaryota; kingdom Viridiplantae; phylum Streptophyta; class Magnoliopsida; order Solanales; family Solanaceae; genus Nicotiana; species Nicotiana otophora. Next base: position 27,926 of record AWOL01S0052658.1, read on the forward strand.
CATGTTATGATTTTCTCCTCGATGGGATCAAATGGATGGTTTCCAGCTAATTGAGTATGTAATCTGCTTGTATCCCAAGGTCGATAATATGGTTCTCATGTTTTCATATGATGGCATAATAGATGCGGTGTGTCATGTGAGGTTGAGATTTGCATGTGTAAGGTCACAGTTTAGTTTTGAAGAGAAGGTCATGAATTCTTAGACAACATGGATGGTTTCAGATTACTATATGAATGCTATTTCTACTTGGTATTTCCTGAGAAGGGTGCGCAATTCAGAAGGCACACTGTGTTTTGACTTACGATTGCTTCATTCGTATTGCGGTACTCGCCGTGTTGATCGACTTCTGATGTTCAGATTTTGCTATGTTACATGGAAGAATTGTAGAAGCATTTCTCGTGGGGATGATTATATATGAGAGATGTGTTTATCATTCGAGTGGTGGAGTTGGGATCAACTATGGTGATTCATGTGTTCTATGGATTTGGAGACTGGGAGTTCTCATATGCAGATTGTTTCGGGGTTGCGAAGTGTGGTAGTACGTGCTATGGTTAAGTTATTGTGGACTTTGGGAGGGACATTTATCCATTTGGGGATCACCGGAGTTGATTTGGGGGCCCATTGATAGGCCCAATGAGGATGTGTATTCTACACCAGGTCAGATTTGTTGACTCAACAACATTATTGCTGAAAGGTGTATCATTCGGTTAGAGTTGATCTTGTTAGTGTTCTGATATGTGTTACTCTTCTATGCTACGAGGGGTTGTGATTTGTCGGTTATATGCACACCTGATGTGGTTTTGTTTGGGCCTTGTAGCGGAATTCGGGCGAGATGGTTATTGGCGTGTTGAATTGTTGATTGCACCTTGGCTATGGTCTTTCCAGGCTTTGGTATATTGTATTATTCGCTTCTCCGTGGTTATGGTCATGCACTTCTTGTACTTGATGTCTAATTGCATGTGGTTGTTGATTTGAGCATTGTGGCTTGAGGTATTTCATAGGATCGATGTTTGGATGGGGTCACGCGTTGTAGCGAAAGTATGTTTAGATATGATCGTTTAAGTTAGATTCATGTGTTTTGGTTCTACTATGTGTGATGGGTTCATAGCATTATGTTTGTGGCGGAACTTTTTGAGCTTGCAAGACGGTTCTCTCATTTGAGCCATTTTCCATGTTTGAGTATATTTGAATTGTTGCTTATTGGTACACATATTGTGCGGTTATGGCTTTAGGTTGTATTGGTGTGGCATGTCAATACAATAGTTGTGTTTTATGAGATGAGGTCATTGGACCTAGAATAGATACTATCGAATTTGATTACGGTATGTTTGGAAGAATAATATCGGAAGTCAACTTAAGATTTGGCTTTGGTTCTTGTCGGACGAGAGAGAGAGAGAGAGAGAGCTCAATGACTTGTTGATCTGATGAGTGGTTTTGAATTTTTGTGTGTTTCTGTCATCATATCAATGTACAAAGGTTTTGAAAGAGGTTTCATTTAATATGAGGTTTACTACCGGTATCGAATTTGTTTTGAGTAGCTACTATGATCGGGAATTATTTCTACGAGTATCCGAGTTGTGTGGTATATCATGTGATTACATCTTGGGTTATGGTTATGTCTTGATACAACTTTTTCATACTTATACAGTGTGTAGATGCGAGATTCGGGTCTTGTATGGAATTTCGAATGTTGGAAATTGGGTTCTAAGGCTTACGGACTAAGCTTAAAGAAATGATCTCCGGTTATGTTTTGTTGTCATGATTACATGGATTGGGGTAATGTGGGATCACCCCAGGGTATGTGCATGGTAAGGTTACACGACGATTTGATGACTTTGGAACAACTCTTGACACATCCGAGGACGAACGTATGTTTAAGTGGGGGAGAATACAATGATCTGACCGGTCGTTTTAAGCATTTGCATTCATTTCAGCTATTTGAATTCTTGAGTAGCTTTGTATGATGTATTATAACTTGTGTGAATCGTCGGTTTTGGTTTTCAGGTGATTCAAAATTGATTTAGAAGAATAATTCTCAACTAGGAAGCTTTAAGTTGGAAAAGTTGACAAAGTTTGTCTTTTTGGTATTTGACCTCGGATCGGAGTTTTGATTGTTCCGTTAGGTCCGGATGGTGAATTTTCATTTGGATATTTCTAGAAGGGTTCGACACTAATTGACCGAGAGTTGACTTTGATGATATCGGGTTCGAATGATTGTTCTGGGAGTTGGAATATGTTAGTTATGTCATTTGGAACTTGTATACAAAATTTGGGTTTATTCCGGATTGGTTAGGCTTGAATCGGACGCTTGGTTTGAAGTTTAATGTTTATGAACTTAAGAGATTAATATTGATCGACGATTCATGAATTGATGTTGTTATGTGTGATTTGCGGCCTCGAATAGGTCTGTGTTATGTTTTGGGACTTGTTAGTAAGTACGAACGGGGTCCCGGGGGGCTCGAGTGAGTTTCGGGATGGTTTCAGACCATTTGTAGGCCATTATTAGATGTTAGTTTTTGGCCACAGAGGTGTGCATAGCGATCGCAGACTTTGGATCGAGTTCACGAAGAGTAAATTTGTTGTTTAGGCATTGTGAATCGCGATCGCGTAGAGAAAAATTCTGCTGTCACAGACCCAATTTTGGAAGCTTATATCTTGCAATCTATAAGGAATTTGGAGATAATCCAAAAACAAAGGTTGTAGCCCTTTATGTCTAGATTTTTGAAAATCAAACCGTTTGTTGTTTAGAGTTATGTACAAAAGGTTATGAATAATATACTATAGTATACCTGACAAACATTTGGGAAGGGTTAATGGAAGTTTCTTCATCACGATCGCGGGGAAATGGCCACGATCACATAGGGTAAAAATTGTCCTGGAGATTTTGTAATAGCGATCACGAGATTTGTGACCGCGATCGCTAAGGGTACCTCTAGAACTATGTATAAAGTACTTTATTTTGAAGATTTCCAATATTTTAGCATATTTTGAGCTATGGAGCTCAGATTAAGGGGATTGTTTAGGCGATTTCCCTATATTGATTGGGGTAAGTATTTTCTACTTTGTTTTGATTATATTTCATGAATCTATCTTCGATTTTGGAATTTGATTGATGATTTTGAAAGAGAAATTGGGGGTTTTTGTCTAGACTTTCAAATAGTGAATATTTGAGTTTTGAACATCGATTAAGAGTCGGATTTGAGTGAAACTAGTATGTTGGACTCGTAATTGAATGGGTTATCGGATTTTGTGAGTTTTTTCGGGTTCCGAGGTGCAGGCACGAGTTTGACTTTGGGCTTTTGATTAAAGATTCCACCTTTATCGATTGGCTTTGTTTCCTTTGGCATTATTTAATGGTCTTGAGTTGGTTTTGGCTAGTTTTGAGTTGTTCAGGGGTTGGTACTTGCGAGATGGCATTTTTAGAGTATGGGTTGGCTTGCTCGGTATTGGATTTGACTTATCCGAGGTAAGCAACTATCTAAACTTGGATTAGAGGGTTTTTAACCCTGGGAACTGTGTTACAAAGGATGTATTGAGGTGACGCACATGTTAGGAGACGAACGTGTGGGCCTACAGCACCGAAATAATGATTTTAGTCGACTATTAGACTATGACCGGACTTGTTTTGTTGTTATATCTTTTTACATCCATGTTCTCCCTACTTGTTTGAGTTTATGAGCTATGAATCATGTTAGAAATCATGTTTAGGTTATATGCTTATTCTATTTGGACCCACTGAGGTCATTTCTGCTGTTGAGTTATTTACATTATCATTTATTGTCACATCATGTTATCATTGTTTGAGCTGATTTGCATGAGATTTGTGAGCCCGAGAGACTGGAGAGATTGATGATTGAGTTGGGGCTTGAGGGCTAGATTAAAAGTGATATTTATGGGATCGGGATGCACGCCTCAACAAGTTTTATTGATTCATGATTGGATCGGGTTGCACGCTACAATAGGTTTTATTGATTCATTATGGGATCAGGCTGCACATCGAAGCAGGTTTTATTGATTCATGATGGGACCCGGATGCACTTTGCAGCATGCCATGTTGGCTTATATTAGTGCTTGGACAGGATCCGCCCCTCCGGAATGTGACATACTAGTAGTGAGCGCAGGTACCTAGTGTCGAATACTGAGTACCGAGTGATTGAGTGTACCGAGTGATTGAGTATGAGACAGTGAGATTGAGTACTCTCAGAGTGTGAGTACATGAGTTCATCAGTGTGATGCATTACATTTAACATGCATACTTGGTATGTAGGCATAGAGATGCATTTCCTCATGCTAAACAATATTGTGACATTCATGGATTCACATGCACATTGACATGTAGGCATAGAGGTATACTTTCCTCGTGCTATCTAAAAATGAAACATCTTATCTGTTGTTGAAAGTTTTTGGAAAAAGTCACAGTTTTCTAATATACTCATAGTTTGGTAATGTCGGTGAAAGATTTAGGTTTTACTGTTATACCTGAAAAGCATGCCTATTTTTCCATGGCTGTGAACGAGCATCACATCACATCTATGAGTTATTACTTGTGTTGCTTTTATTATATTGTTATGAGTTGTTCTTGGCTAATGGTAATGGACTCTGACCATTGTCCAAACTCATCACTGCTTTCAACCTAAGGTTAGGTTTGTTACTTATTTAGTACATGGGGTCGGTTATACTCATACTACACTTTTGCACCTTGCGTGCAGACTTTGGAGCTGATGTTGATGTGTATGGTGGGAGTTGGCATTGAAGATGTACCTGCGTTCCGGTTATAGCTGCCTCTTGTTCTTGGTAGCTTTAGATTTATAAATATGTTTATGCATATTTTGATCGGATGATGTATTTATTTCATACCAGCTTTGTAAACTCTAAATCTTAGAAGCTCATGATTTATACTGCCAGTCCTTGGGTTGTTGTATAAATGTTTAGTTATTTCATCATTATTTTTTCAGTAAATCTCACTTGAAATTGTATTAGTGTTAAATTGGCTTACCTAGCGGGTTGGGTTAGGTGCCATCACGACTAGTTGAATTTTGGGTTGTGACAATAGCATATAATTACTTGTCACCGATAATCATATGCTAACAATTTGGATGCTAAGGCCTAGATGCATGTACAAATCATACATTAGAAGATCATGTAGGATTTCATAGAGATCAATTCTATGTGAAGGAGCTTAGGCCTCATTTGTTTGCACTTAATAGAGGTCTGAATCTTAATCATTTAGATCTCAGTCATTAAGTGCGTTTGTTTTTTCGATCTGAATGTTAATCATTAAGATCTTAATCATTAAGTCTGTTTGTTTTTTTAATTTTACAACCACTTAATGAGTCTGAATGGATCTTAATGAATAAGATCGATAACATAGTTTTAATATCATTAAGATGTTATACATTCAAGAATTTATGTAGAAATAATATTTTATTATTACTCCTATACTTTCATCACTAATCACCAAAACCACTGTTATCGGTGTCCTCATTATTATAGAATATAACCACACAAACCCACCACTTATTACCACCATCTTCAGCCACAACCACCACCGTTGTCATATACGAATGTCAGTTGTCACTGTACTATCCATTATTTGCAACCATCACCACCAACCACCATTACCACAACAATCACTATTCACCACTATTATCCACCATTATGTATCACATATCAATGTTATCAGTCACCACCATCATCAACCATCAACATTAACTACTACTGTCATCCATCATCTACTACCCTTAATCACCACTATCAACCGACATCGCCATTAGCCACTACACAGTCGACACCCACAACCACCAATGTTAGCCATCATTACCACCAATCACCGTATAAGTTTTTAAAAATATTTTATTAATATAGAATTAGAGTAATTAGTATTATATTATTTGAATTTATAGTTAAATTTTTTTAAATAAAGATAAATTTTACACATTTAGATGTAGAGAAAACAAACAGTCTTAGTTACTCAGTATTCAGATCTTAACACATTATCTTAATATTCAGATGTGTATTCAGATTCAAACGTATTAATTTTAATACACATATTGATATTCAGATGTGTATTCACATTCAGACGTGTTAATCTTAATAAAAACAAACGAGGCCTTAGCCAAACATACCTAAAATTTGCCTCTTAATGATATCACAATAATCCATCATACTAAACAACTTCAATCTATAACAACATAATCCAATGCAACCAATATTAGTAGCAAATTTCATAATTTTTGCCGTCTAGTCACTTTATCAAATACCTAGTAGGTATAAATCTCTAAAACTCTTAACCATAGAATTTGCTTATCCAATTACCATCAGTTTTACCAATAATTCATCCCAAAATAATCATTAATTTTCTTATAACTTCCAACATCATATGCATGTCTAACCATCCACACCCAATAAATAAATTTCATAAAATAACCACTCTTCAATCTCTATAATGACTATAAACTTAAATTAGGAACTTATGGCTTTCAATAACCATCCTATAAGTTCCAATACTGAATTCATACTCATAATAAATTCCTACATGTAAGTTTAAGGGTTTAGATTTATCTTTAGAAATAAAGCTTGCAAAACCCTCTTTTGGTTCTTGAAGAAATATCTTGAAAATCTAAGGATTTAATGTGTAGATTTCATCAATACTAGTGTAGAAATGATACGACTTCACACCAAGTTAATTGGGATTGCATACCTTGAAGATGAGAGGAGTTAGGGGCTTGAGCGAGTGGAGAATTGCTCCAAAACTCGGCCAAGTGAAGTGGGGAAAATGATCCCCAAAGTGAGTACTTAAAGGCATCAGGGGGTAGCGTGCCACAGATGCTGGCACTGGAATGCTCCACGCCAAGTCTCGCATCCATTGTCTATACTTTACTAGTTTTCAAAGATTCTGAGAGTGCTGGCGTGCCACAATCCGCACGATGCACAGATCCTAGGCACGCTCCGAGTTGTTTCTTTATTTGTTTTTCCATTTCTTGTTTCCCCACTTACCTCATTCGATATATTTCTATGATATAGACCCGATTTCACTTCCAAACTTTCAAATAAATATTGAACCATGTTTACATAATGACACCTCGTCTGTGGCCATCAGTGGCACACAAAACTAAAAGTAGAGATATCGAGGCACGCTTTAAGGCCTCAAAATCCATTGAAAAAAAATACTTTTATAGTGAGAGAGTTATACTTGTCCATATATAAGGGTGCACGACTTAGGAGATCCTATTTCACTTAACATTTCCAACTTGTTCCAACCGATTTCTTCCCAGTTATAAATGTCCTTAATATGTTCCAAATCACTTTCTTACTTTGTTTGATTCAAAAGGCGAACATCCCCCCTCCCCCCACAACTAGTTGTATAGGGTGGCCAGATGTATTATCATTAAAGGTGACAAACGGGTGGGCCGGGTCGGGTTCTGGGTTTTATGAACCGGGTTTAACGGGTCCATCTGGTCAAAAAATGAACCAGAATGGTTCCAGGCCGTGTTTGTACTTTTTTTTTGTATTTTGTATAACTAAAGTAACAATATAAAACAAAAAAATAATCATATAAAAACAGTGTTAGAATAATGGATGCAAAGACTTTAAAATTCTTATATTTGAATATTTCATTAAGAATTTAAGATAATAAAATACAATGAAGATGGAAACAAATTGCACTTATAATTTGCAAGTTCAAACTTGCAAATTAAAGTTTACATTTAACAACAACTAAATTAATGAAAAAGAGTAAATTCAAAGTTTAATTACTAAATGTAAATCTATAACTTCAAAGGTTTTGCATTGCCTTAGTAAGTTCTTCATAATCAATATGACCTTCTTGGCCATCTTTTGGAGTGTTAAATTCAAAGGTTTTTATAGTTTCATTTCAAATTTTCATTGCATAATAATAATTCAAATTAATCTAACAAACTAAAACATTAAGCATAATACGTCTAATAATTTTAAAATAACACAAATTATCTCAAATCAACTTAAAATCATAAATACGAATTTCTGGAGGACGCTCAAGACAACTCGTCATATGCCTCCTTAAACAGCCTGTGCCCTCCCACTTTCGACGAAGATTTAAGACTCGACCACAGTTCTTGCACTTTACTTTGTGAACTTCTTCATTTTCTTCTACCACCTAAAAGTGTTCCCAAACATATGAGCGCACTCTAGAATCACGAGGCATGATTTAACTTGATTTGAGAATTTGAGTTTGAGAAATGAGAGATGAGTGAAGAAATAAAGAAGAAGAAAGGGGGGGGGGGGGATTTATAGTTTTTCAA